>JBCJKH010064678.1:18562-37348 GCA_039877255.1 Loriculus beryllinus
TGACCCGTATGGTTGTCCACATACACGCCATTGGAGCAAAGAATAGAAAACTGTTGCTCTTACTACAGAGGCCAGACTGAAAAGCTGGTCTGGGGTTTTTTTTGACTATGTCATACTATTTAAAAGTGTGATGAGAGTTATTGCAATTGTGTTTCCTCAGTATAAGAACTGTGAGATTTCAGCAGATAAAAGATGGAGTTTGATGCTGCATACCTGAAAAGTAAAAACCTGAATGCTGGATGATGCTTTGGCCTTTTCCCAGCATACAATATCCTCCCTGTTTTCCTCTGTCTTTCTGCAGACTTGGTGGCTCTAAAAGGCTGTGTTGGACAAGCAGCTGTGCTGAAAAGAGCAGGTTTGCAGGTCACTCAGAGTAGATCATCATGTCTGAAGTGCCCTTGATAAAAGTAAATGGAAGAGGGAGTTCTGGGTGGGAAAGTAAATAAATGAAGGAAAATTTTCTGAAACCACAGAAACAGTAAAACAGAAGCTGAAAGATTTGTTTGAGACTGGGAGGTAAGAGTGAGTGTTGGAAAGACCAAACTCCAGAAGAAATGGGGTCAGAACAAGATGCACAGTTTCATGCAACTTGGAGTAGGAGAACAAGATGAGGGGAGAAAAAGGGGTACATCCCAAATTAGAAGATGCAGCAGCCAGGAGATCATTTTATGTACCACTATATATTTACCCAGCTCTCTCTTCTGAAGCTTAAATTCACACAAACACACACACACACTTACTTTTCTGAACAGTGTCCATTCAGATTCTGCCAAAACATATAGAGTTATTTCCAGTAATCAGGTTTTAAAAACTGCTTTACTCTGAAACAGTTGATATGGTAATGTATAGCTTTGTTATAAAATAAGCTGTATGGAAAAGAAGACATAGAGTTAGCATGCTAATAATGTAAAAAGAGTTGTAATGCTTTGCCTTTCTAAATTAACAACTTTATAGTACTTGATTTTCACATGTGCTTCAATACGATTTGAAACCTGTTTTGAACATCTACAGTGCACAGTTTGGCAGATCTTGTGTAAAATCTATTGCATCTTGTTTAAAAGGAAGCAGTGTCTCGAGTACCTGGGAGAAATACTGAGGAGAGAGAAAACCCCCCTTGTTAAATATTTACCACTTGAGTCCTGAACATCTGCAATTAGCTAAGAATGGTGATGTCAGTGGACACTTCCCAAGGTTAGCTGCCTCAATATTTGTACAGATCTAATCTTAAGTCCTTTTCTTGAGAAGAGGAACACATCCAAATTCAACAAATTGTCATTGACAAATGACCACAGTAGTGTAAGGATAAAAGAAGGGCAAGTATTCAATAGAGAAAGAGAACATGAACATTAACAGAATAAACCTGACCTATTTAGTGTGTTTAACCTTCTGTGATTTCTCAGACTTGGATTATTTATTAGCATGTAAAACTCAGGATTTTTTTTATCATTCTCACAATTTAGATTCTAAACACCTGTGATTTAACTGTGGGTGGGGTTTTTGGCTGGTTCTGGGTTAGGTTTTTTAGTTTAGTTTTTTTCCCCTGGCAGGCTGAGGAAGACTCTCTGTGCACACTAAAATGCAACATTAGGATTGGGTGCTTTCCAGGTGGCATTTAACACTCTGTGTTAAAAGCCTCTATTAGTGAGTCTGTTTCTATCTTGGTTATATCAGTTTTGCCAGCTGTAGACTTTCTTGTGGAAGAGAAAATGCCAAACTACCCCAGCTTCATGGCCCCTTAGTGCATTTCACAGAATATGACAGGAAAACAATGATTGTTTTCCATCGCCACCTGATAGTGAGAAGCTCAGGATGGGCGCAAAAGGCACCTTTCTAGAGGCTATTGGACAAGCAGCAGAGAATGATTTCTGGAGGGCTCACCTGGGCACAGTGCCTGCTTAACTGAAAGGAAGAGGCTGCAAACAAGCCATGGTTGCGGCATGTTAAACAAGAATGGGCAATGCAGGGGCAAAGAAGTGATGGAGCCAGTCCCTGCAGACACAAACCTGGTAGCCTAAATAAGGAGATTAAGTCTGGAATCATTCTAGCCAGAGCGCTTCATCCCAGTGCAAAACTAGGTGAAAAACCAGGTTTATTTAAGTCAGCTGATATAACCACATTGCTCAACGTCTGAGCCCAGCCTGTATGAACCACTGTTTAGCTGTCAGCAGATGAAAATTAGATTCCTGTTTCTTGATGCCAGTTCACTGGTCAAACAGACTAGGCAGACAAGGACAAATGAGAAACCTGGGTGGTGTATGAGGTGTAGATGTGTTTCAGATCTCGTAGAGTTTATGGTTGTTCTAGTTACTGAGTATATTATGGAACGTAGACAGAAGGGTGTTTTTTGTTTGAAGCAAGCTCATGGAGGCTGTTGGCTGTTTCTGTAATTTACAGAATTGTTCAAAATATTAATAATGAAACTGTTTTGATATTTTGGCAATCATTCAATATAGCAAATTTTTAACTTGTGAGTGCTTCAGTGCCTACATTATTTTTAATGTGGCTTTAAAATTTGACTGTATTTAACCTGCTAGGGCAACTCCTGTTTGAATCTGTTTCCTAGAATGAAATTGAACAAAACAACAACAGAGAAGAAATAAAAAAATTGTGAAAAAGGTAAAAAGAAAAAAGAAGTAATTTGTTTATTGTTTATTTGTGGAAAACATTTTTGCCAGACTCTTTAGAGAGTGTACTGAACACTAGTCATCAAAATGCATACATATATATTTATGCTATTAAATCCATGTATGTGCGTAAAACAAAATAGTATTATAAATAGATCACATTTGATCAAAATTTCAACCTTTTGCTTAACAATATTTTCCTATACCACTTATGAAAGGCTTCTGTCTCAGAATGTCATGCAGTATTTCTTCTCCTATAAATAAAGTGTTTTTTGTCACTGTGCATAGCTGTTCATAATATAAAGCTCCAAATTTTTAAATGTCAGAAGGGGTGATGATTTCATTACGAACTGCCCAGTAACTATTGACAGAGCACAAAGTCTATAAAACCCTGTATCTGTGGGATGAAATGCTGAAAAGAAGGTGGATTTAATTATCTTTTTTCAGTGTTGACTATTTACTTTCTTTTCACTGACGCTCAGAGTAGTTAGCAGTCTATGTAAATATGCATTTATTCTTAAGGCTCATCTTTAATACACTTAAAAAAGCCAATCTGCATCTACAGTATATTTAGTAGAAGGCAGTGTTATTGGACAGTAGCACTGTAAGTAATGATACCAAATAATTTTTTCCCCAGATGTCAATTTGTAAGAAAAAAGAGAGGAAACCCAGATATTGTGCTAGTGACAAAGCGATATGCAGTTATTTGAGGAGGGGGGAAGGTTTCATTTATTAGAAAGAAACATACTTTAATTAGAAGAAATTTGTTAATTTCAATGGTGTATTCTTCATATGTCTGCCCCCAAAAATCTCTGCACACACCTACATTCTTTTTATGGACAGTACAAAGGAGGATAATAGATGCCTATAAAAGTAACTAGTGAAATTCTGCATTAGGATAATCTGTCACCCATTTCCATTTTTTCTGAAGAAAGCAAGCATAATCAAAAGCCTAAATGACAAAGAGTTGACAGTAAGATTCTGTAGTAAATGATTCCAGAGTCGCTGGCCTGCGGAGATGCTGAAGAAGTCCCCAGCAGACCTGATTAATTCCAGTTTCTCCAGCTGCCAGGGGAGCAGAGGCTAAGCAGTTTCACAGAGAGGAGCCTATTACCACTACTAGGCTGAAATAGATCTAATCAACTCACAGCCGCTCAAAAGAAAACTTTACAGGTTTAGCTCACTAAGGCAGCGCTTTAAAATGATGACTACAAAGGATCATGGGAGTCTGAAAGCATTTAGTCTTTATTGCAGCTCAAGGAAATTTTCTGCTATGGTTAAGCCATGCTAATTTACTGAACATGACAATGCCTCCCAGATTGTATGACATCATTTTAGTAATGGCCCCAGTCCTCTTAGTTAAATATTTCTACTACTACTTTTTTAATTCTAAATTCTTCATTTATTGAAATACTATTTATTTTAGGATTAATTAGGTTTGCTGTTCCAAATCTATGGGCTGGCCTGCTTTATCATTCAGTTGGAGTGATGAGGATGCATAATTTCCCATGACACTGTCAGAAAAATGATATTTATATGATTTTATTTATTATTTTGTTTTCAGAGAATGAACATTAGAAGTACTCTGGACCTTGGCTGTAAATTTTATGCCAGTTTTGCACTGCTTCAAGTATTTTAATGGGCTTCACAATGATTTTAAGAACAAGAATCCTAGCAGATTGAGTATTACTTATTTTGACTGACAGAAATTATACACTAAAACCAAAAAACCTTCAAAACTTTCTAATTTCTTTTGTTCATTCTTTCATTTGATGTTCATTTTTAAAGTCCTCCAGTCCCTAGGGAGAATTCAAAGCAAGGGAAATACACATGTAGTTTGTTAGATTAAGAAAATAATGGCATCAACTCCTTCTCAGTATTCAATTGAAAAACCTTCCTTAACAGATAAAATCTGGGGTTTTTTTAAACAATCAATATTTCCAAAACCCAGAGCATAAGCAGTTGTGTGATACAATAACATAAAGATGCAGCACAATACACGCAATTTGCAAGGCAGTTCTTTAATGATGGTTAATACATTATTATTTACCAGCCTTCCAAGTGTTTTAAGGTAGAAACACAACAGAATGGCATTTGGAAAAAAAAAAAAAAAAAAAACCAAACAAAACAAAACCAAAAAACAGAACAAGTTACTTGTGACCGTGATGAGAAGGGAGGCAACAGCAAACAAGCAGCAGTGAATCCAGTTGTGGAGGCTAGCGTCCAGAACTGGGAGCTGAGAAGTTGCTGGAAGCTGCCACAGGCCTAAATACAGCCCAACTTGCTAACCATCAGGTTACCAGCTGTTCTGTCATTGCTTTTTTGAAATAAGCTTGGCATTTGTAATTCGTGGCACAGTGGAAAAGTGCTGTGGGTTAGAAGTAGCAACATTTGTATGCATTTTAGCAAAGGCCTAAAAGGCAGTGGAGATTGAGCTCTCCCTGCCTCAGGAACATGACAGCAAGGTTTAAGATCTCACAATGGCAAAGCTCCCTGGGAAAAAAATGAAAGATGAAAATAGAATGAAACTTTTCGGTCTTACAGCACTTCTTCCATACAAGAAACATATTGGTGTATCTTTGAACCAGTCTGAAAATCAGTCATTCATCTATCTACTACCTGGTCATTTTATTCCAAGCACAGAGGAACTTTGAGGAGTTAACAGGGGAAAAAAAGAAAAAAATTGCAACAACCCAGTGATCCACTGCACAATAGATATATGAGGAGTCAAATAAAAGGGAGAGAAGATATATCCCACACAGAGTTTCTTGCATATCTTTTAAAAGTATTTTAATAAATGACAAAACCAGTGCCATAAATTAAGGTAGGATGCTGGTTAGTGGCAGCAGGTTAAGTCATTTCTGGAACAGGAAAGACACTCAAACCACTCCTTTATCATTCATTCTTCTTCTCATGACTTTTATGAAAGAAAATAAGAAAAAATATGCTGTATGGTGCACTCCGGACACTGAATAGGGGTGGAAATGTGAGGCAAGGACCCATTTTGTCAGAGTTCGGAAAAGTTGAAATGAGAAATGGTGGAGTGCTGCAAATATCAAAATGTGAGCAGTATATCTGTAATTTGGAGATAGCAAAACAATTCCACTAGGTAGGAGTGAAGACTGCAAGGCTTTTCATATCCTCAACTAAGTCAGTAGGCCTGGGATGGGTTGACTGTAATAGCTGGAAAACATCAGAGTCAACAACAGGTGAGACAAGGCAGGAAGGGCCTTGGGATCTGTACTGCACTAGAATTTCATGCATACAGCAACATCCCTGTTGAAGGTAAAGACCAACTGGGACAGCCTATTGGTACCTGAAGCTGCTGAGTTTGAGAGTGTTAAAGCAGTGGGGGTAAGAGTTGGTGTGGACAGTAAATTTTCTGTTCTCTCTGTTCTACTATCAAGAAACAGGAGCACTACTAACTGTCCTTTTTGCACTGCATAAGTCCTTGTCTCTGACTGATTCTTTTTTTTTTTTTCCTATTTTTCTAATTTGAACTCCCCCTGTATTTTATACAAGCATTCTCTGGTCTCTGTCAGAAGCATTCCTCCTGATGCTACAGTGTAAAGAAAATACTTTGAGAATTCATATTTTTGCTTGTATTGGTGGCCTCTCAAAAACACACATTGCTGAATTAGACTGCTGGCATAATATTTCTCATGGCTAGGGAGTCCTATTGCTTCCCTGCTCACTGAAGAACTGTAACTGAAAGGGATCAATACTCCTCATGATGTTTCTACTTGCACAGTCTCAGGTAAAGGACCACGGCACTCCAAAGATTTACACCTATTTCTAGCCATGCAGCTGTCATGCTTTTGCTTCCCGAGTTTTAAGATCTGAGTCAAAGTTCATTAATGTCAACAGAAAGTTTCTCATTTGTTTTAATGGCTTTTGATCAAGCCTCAGAGACAACCATTACCAAAGGCATTGTTGGTGGTGTGGAGGGAGAGACTGCCACAAAAGGGCAACCTGTCTGGGAGCACCTCATGTTGTATTTTTCTACTGAAGTGTGTGAACTACAAGGAGGAGAAATAAAATACTTGAAAAAATCCTTTCAAGGATTCCTTTCAAGGATCCTGCTGGTTCCCAAAACTAAGGGAAGGTTGCCAGGGCAGGACCTCCCAGCCAGGAGCCATCCCACCCTTGACCATGCCATCTCTGAGATGACCCTGACCCTGAAAGACAAACCCCAAGCAGGAGGGGTGCCCACAGTGCTCTAGTGTGGAAGTTTGTGGCCTGTTACACAGCACTGTGCCCATTCCTGGTATATACCATGGAGTGACACCTTGTTTATTATGCGTGTTGTGATGTTGCTAATGTGTATCCACTGTCTCCAATCAATGTCATACATAGCACAATAGCTCGTGAAGCAATAGAGCTGTCAATGAAGGAAGTGGTAATGGACCACAATGGGAATTTTAATGCACAACAGGATCCATTACTGGAATGGTAATGACCAGGATGAAGGTGGAACAACAAATGTCAAATTCAAATAGATATGTGTGTGTATACACACTTAGATGTATATAACACTTGTAAATATGAGTGTACATAATATGTTTATACACATATACACACACACATCCATAGGAACTTAAAATACTGTGTGCATTGTCTTTTAAGGTACACATTAATTTACCTTGGTCATTGAATTTTGGGGTTTGTGGTTTTTTTTTTCCCTGACGATGCTATGATATCATCTGTGAATATGTAAATGAGCTATTATAAGCTGTGAAGATTTTGATGTGCTTCTAAGAGATTGGTCTGGATGCATAACAACAGGGGAAATGCTGGAGGAGAGCAAGGTAGGACAACAGCATTGTTAAAATAAAAGTAAAATCGTGAGGAAAACACCAAACAAAACAGGTTCTATATGAAACATGGATACCTGATTCATAGATTCTATTTTCTAATATATATAATATATATTCGTAAACATCTCGCTTCTGTTTTCTTTTCATGTCCCTTACGGAAGCATCCTACTGAGTATAACACACTAATTTGTCTACCCGTTCATCTGTCAAGGTTCTTACACTGGCACCCATGACTGTATTATCAGAATTCTAATATTAAATAGAAAATTGCCCTTTTCCCTCAGAGTCACTCAAAATACCACAGGGAAGGAAAAAAAAAAAAAAAAAGGTTTTCTATCATCCTCACAAATCTTATTTGATTTTATCCTTGTTCATTTCTTTTCTGTATAGTAGATTTTTGTATACCGATTTCACACTATTTCCTATATATGTCAAATGTTTTCAAGCTGCTATTAGGAACATATTCTTTTGGTACTAATTGCACATAATAAACACATTAGATCAGGCAACACTATATAGCCTTATTAGCTTACATTTGCTTTTGACACAACTCATTACCTAGCAACAAACAAAGAGTTAAGTACTTAAGACATCATTCAGAAAATCCAGGTGCTGTGCAAAGTGTTACCAGACAAGGTAAAGATTTTCCTTTCCCGTGTAACACTTGGACTTGCAGAGCTGGGACTACCAACGTGTGAACAGATTTCTACACAAGCATTGTGTCTCTATACAGGTTCTGCAGTCTTTCTAGTTTGCTGCAAAAAAAAAAAGTCCAAAACCAGATATTAGAAGTAAATCTCAGGCCTATTTAGGATCTACCCTCCACTAGTTAACGCTGTCTCATCGATGAAGATTGAGCTAATACACTTATTTATGTCATTACAAATCATAAGCAATTTTCACAAGACTATGGGTGTTAATTCTTTTCTCCTGGTTAAGTCCCTCCTTGGGTAATTATAGTCTGCCTGCTTAACTTCCCCTACAGCTCAACTCTCTTATATGCCCTTCTCTCTTTCTTATCCTTCACTGTGTGCTGCTGAAAGCTGCCAGCTATCATGTGGCCTCACAATTTATCATACTGCTATCACCCCCATATATGCAGTTTAAACACAAGTATTGTGCATTACTGCAAAGAATGTCACTTTTCTCACTTTCCTCCCCCCATCACCAGATGAAGGAATACCAAATTTTATGAATCTTATAAGGACTTGGGAGTTAAAAATCAGTATTTTGCATAGAGTAATGAAACACACTTAGGTGTTACGGACCTTAAAAACTTGTCTTTAAGAACATGAAGTGTGGACTGTTTTTAAGTTAGGCTGAGGAATATTGTCAGGTTTTAAAAGAAGAGGTAATGCTAAATGAGGACCTGAGTATAATATGTACATTTAGAATCCATGATATTGTTGCCTTTCCAGTTGACTTTCAAGCTTTAGTTTCTGCTCACACATTTCTGCATTTCCCTGATTGAAATGGAATAGCACTAGAAATGCCAACTAGCACCTCTTTTTTTTTTTCTTTTCACATTTGTAAAAGCTGAGAGCAAGAAAATTCAATTAAGAAAGGCTACTTAATGTTGTAGAGCCCATCACAAGAAGAATATCTAGATCAAATACAGTTCTATCCCTAGCAGAAAACTCAGAAGTCCATTTGTCAGCCAGCTGAATATGCATAAATAGGAAAGCCAGGAATTATCACGGTCAGGAAAAACTCCAGTACCTAAAACCAGTCAGCAGCAATGGAGGTCTCCAAGTAGCCTTTGAAGCCTTTGTTTCTTTTGTACCATAGAGAAGGAGATGACATATGGCTTTGTCAAATTGCAGATCTGCTAATCAGAATCCTCACAACCTCTGAACTTCATGGTAAAGGAGAAGGATGACAATTTTCGTCGTTATAGGTAATCATATCAACACAGAAGATATATATAGGTTAGGCTCAGTCTTAGAAAAGATTTACTGAGGTAGAGAAACATCAAGTGTGTGTGACACACCTTGAATAGATTCAAATTAGTTAACTGATCTCACAAATATTGCTGTAAATTGTATGTTTCTATCAAGGTCTCACAAAGATAAGCTGTGTCCCTTTACTATTTAACATCTTATCAACTACCAGGGAGAAAACATGAACTAGTGATTGACAAAGTTTGCAGATGACACAAAGATTGGAGAGGAGGTAAATGATGATAAGAGCGCAGCATTATTCCTTAGAGAGATTAGAACCCCTTGGGAAAACAGACCCCAGTTCAAGCAAAATACATTTCACTGCTGCATACCTCTGTGAAAAAAGGAGGTTGGGTGTGCATTTCAGATGAAGAATTCTGTTCTGAGGAGCAATGATGCTGAAAAAGACTTCCGGCTACAGCAGAAAATCACCAGACTGTAACTTTCCCATGAAGCACTGTGGTTAGGAAGGCTAGAGTGTGAAATCTGAATAAATAAGCAAGGACTTTTGAGAAGCAGTGGTTATGTTGCTTCTGTTTGGCATTAAAGACAAGACCGCTGCAAATGATTGTTGACAAATCTGTGAGCAGTTTAAGTCTTCCATATACAAAACCTGAGCTATTTTGTGTAGCCCAAGCGATGTGACATGTTTCTATCCACCTGAGTATTGTCATAAATGAAGTTTTCCTATGAGACTACTCAGGACTACGAGTTTGGAGTGCACACTCTGTAAAAATTAAACAACAGAGGTTTAAATGTTCTGTTCTGAAAGCTATGCCTGTTTCTCTTCTCAATCAGAACTTGTTCTTCCAGGATTTTCTAAGATACTTGGTGCACAAAAAAGACAAAAGCAAAAACGAATTAATTTTTAAAATGCATACAGATAGTCACATAACATTTGCACTTTTTTTTCCCCCTCTTTCAGTGAACAATACTTCATCTTCTCACCTACAGCTAGACACTTAAGTCACTTTGCAATGATTCAGCAAGACTCATTCTATTTATTTCAGGTATTAAGTGTCTATCACTTTGATATCTGAGCACCTACCTGAATATTACACTTTTTAATATTGAAAGAACATAGAAATGTTGCAGTACAATCTGACTGTATTTACTTTATGGCAGCTTAATCACTGATTAAATAATAGTAACAATATGAAGATTGACATGTGAGCCACAGGAGAAAGAAAAGTTAGCTGCGCAAAGGTGAATTGCTGCAACTAAGAATTGTTTCTGTCCTATTCAGAGCATGATCTTCAGTCCTTTAAAATACAACTCACTTTTAAAAATTACAGTTCTGAGTGGGAAAGGAGATGGTAGTCACAGCTTGAGGGTTTGTCTATCCCTTGAGTTTACATAATTGTAAGGACACAGCGTTTCCATGAACCCTTGTAAATTCTGCCAAAATAATGCATACTTGGGCATTTGGACTGCATCTTCACACAGCTGCAGGTCATAAACAAAGAAAGTTGTCTTCTCCATAACACCCACTATTTAAATGTAACTAATGAATCTGGTAGAGATCTAAAGGATTAAAAAACAGACTTATGATACATCATAGAAAAGAGAAGAGCACATTATTAATGTTAGGCTTACACTGTTTTCTATTGATAAAAAGCTGACAAAAGTAAAGGTTGGTCTCACCACCCCAGAATTGCTCTTGCAAGGAATTTCTGGCAGGCAGAAAGGATAGATAAGTATATAAATAAATGCAGAATTTCAGGGAAATAATAGAAGAGAATTAAATTGTTCCGAAAATTAACCAATAATTTTCAACAGATCAAGTTCTTCTGTGATATACATTTAAGAATTAAACTTAAATTAGCTCTTTAAAGTGGCCATGTGACTTCAATTATTCAAAATGTACACAAATTTAATGAGTTTTTAAATATTAAAACTATTCTCTATTGTCACTACTGTGAGTTCTTAATTTACAGAGCAATTAAGTCAGGACCCTCATTTATCAGTACATGTGCGTTTGTTGAAAACATAGTCAGTTTTTATTAATTGATGCTATAGAAATACTGAGGTAAAATTAATGTGTGTGCTACAGAGGTCATGCTGGCGATAGTAGGTAGCTAGCAAGGAGCAAAACGTGAGATAAATAAGTAACTGCTGTTCCCTGATTACACTAGAGATAACTGAAATATTAAGTGGCACAATGGTCACCATGCTTAGCCGAAATGCTTGCAAACAAATGCCCCCTGAGTTTTCTCTGGCAAGCATCTGTCATGGCAGTAGCTGTGAAATAGGGAAACTTCAAAGCTTTAGTTTCTGATTATTAGCAGTGTGTGTAGTGTAATGTTCTTACATTTTTATGTAAACTCAGCGTTGATGAGCTGAGAGGGTAGAATTAAAAAATACTTCAGCTTGCCTTTGTTCTTCGGGACACGGCTGACAGAAACGTTAGCAGCTAGGAGTCTCCCGAGTGCCTATCAACTTGTGAATTACAGAGAGTATGGGGCCAAATTTGCAAAAGAATCAGGTGAATAAGCTACAGAATTGGAGCACTGGTTTTTTTCTATATTTTCCCTGCCCCCAGCGATGTATCTGCAAAAGCTCTGTGATGGCACAAAAAGTGACTGAAAAGTAGGTTAGGCATAAATATGAGCACAGCCTGGGTGCATAGAGATTTTGGGAGACTGCTGGTGGGCTGCAGAGTGTTAGCCCCTTTACCACTTGAACTGTTGGAAGGCCCTGAAGCCATCCTTCACATCTCCTCTTCTATCCCAATGCTATTTGACCCGTAAATAAAAATTTACAGTGGAGACATTCAAAACAAACAAAGATTTTAAAAAAAGGAGAAAAAAATCTGGCCAGGCTCTCCTGCTTTGGTGGTTGTGTAGGGAGTAAAATCTTGAAAAGCCTGGTATTTAAAATAGTAAACATTGCTGTTACTGGGAGTCTTTTCCATGGAGCCAAAAGGCAGCTCAGAGTGGAAAACCTGTGTTTCCTTTGAAGACTCTCTTATACAGATGCACAGACTTCAGCCAGATAAGTACTACTCAAAGGTCCTCCTGTCCTGTGCTCTGGGAATGCATCACACCTTGCTGGTTAAGTCTGTGTGGAAAGGTGGAAAAGGTGGGAAACTTAAACTTCCTTAAGCTCTGTGGTTAGGGTATGTCTTTCTAAAGATCCTGGTAGTTTATTGAAAAGGTTCTTGTCTTCTCATTGCCTGCCAAAGAATTTCAGGAGATTAGAGACAAGCAATTTGCATTTTAAAAGACCAAATAGTTTGGCTTTCTTATGCCATGCTCTGTTAAAATATTTTATTTTTAGTTATTGTTACAGATGATTTATCTTACACTGGACTAAGGTCAATTGATCTATGATTCTTCAGATTGCCTGTGTGCCTTTCTGAAGACCTTGTGAGAAATTATGGTCATTTTTATGGAAGAGTGCATTTCTCCAAATTGACCATTTTAATGTTTATTTGGAACTTTTACAATGGATGATCCTACTGATTTTTATTTTTTTTTTTTGTTCTTTGTCAGTTTCTTTAAGATTCTTTTCTTTTGACAACTTGATCTCTGATACCGCCTTGTGTTTATTATCTGAAAATAATTGGCTTAGAGAAAGGCATCTCCATAGTGAATGCAGATGCAAAGAAATTGCTTCATTTTTATGCAATATTCTTAATTGTTCTCTTTATCTTTAGTGGTCCAGTGTCTGACCAAACCATTTGCAAGCTCTTTGAAATTGTGTATGTACCACTACATGTGTGTGGGGGGAGGAATAAAGAGGAAGTACTTATAATTCAGAGCTGGAAGAGCAGTGTGGAATCCCTTTTTCTGATTATTTATCAACAAGCTTCTCCAAATCCTTTCCCTCCTTTTAGTCACTCTCCAACCTGTTTACTTTTGATTTGAAATATGGGGTCAAGGGGCTGATGATAATGCAGGGGTGGTATACAATCCTTGCAGTTTTTCCACTAATTTTGGGAGCCAAAGGAAGCTGCCCATTAACTATTGACAATAAAGTGGTTTTAATTGCTTCTCTAGTCTTCCTTAACATGGTGTATGCTATTGAGAACAATGCTAGATCATTTCCGATTTGGGAATGCATTAGTCTTAATGCTACTTTGCACCTTGCTGCATCCTTTCATTTGTGTATCTCACAGCTTCTCTACCCTGATCTGTAATACACGCATAGCTTCAGTCCAGTACAATGAACTCTTAGCTGTACAGCTGCTAAGAGAGGGATCATCAGTACTTTGACACTCCCTACAGATGTTGTCTCATGGCCAGCTGGTGCAGATCCTGGTCTTTCTAAGCATAAAAATGCTTCACTAATTCTTTAATTCTTTGTTCACTTTCTCTTATAGATCAAACTCCATTGTACTAAGGGCTGCACAGACCCAAAAGGTGGAGGCAAAAAAAAGAGATAAAAAAACCCCAAGCATTCTTAGCCTAAATATTGTGATACACTCCCAATCCCAGGAATTTTATACTTAGTCTAAAGTATCTTCATCCCCTTTTCCTCACTAATGACCTGTCTATTTTGAGTCTGGATGTAGCTACAATAGAGGGCCATTAGGCTAAGCACCTAAAGCTATCTAAAATAACCAGATTGGATAGGCAAGAGTAGGAAGAACTGGTCTCTAGGGGCTGTTATACCCTTCAAGAAAACACACCTCTCCTTCAATTCACAAGTTGTGTGAAACCCTCACCTTACTTACCACTAAATTTCCCCTTTAATCCCTGCATTTCAGAGTGTCTCAGGAAATTTTAAGATCTTAGTTGTAACCTCTGAGCAAAAGTGTTCTCTATGCTTGGGCATCCCAGTGTACATGTAAGTTGGGCTACATTTAAACAAGTGATATACCTCTTCCCAATAATTTAGGAAATGGTCCTCTGTGCAGATCTCTTCATGCATCGCTACACAGCATGCCATGATGCCCTAATAGAACCCGCACCCAGAACAAGTGTGTGAACTGGGTGTGGAGCCAAACCATTTCCTTGTTATTCCTGCAGCCCACAGAGACTACAGGAAAAACAGGGCACATGGCAAAAGTCGCAGAAACAGATGCTGCTGTTTCAATCATCTCATGGGTGTAGAAGGACCAGTAAAAGAGGAAGACATACTCAGACTTGACATGATTTGTTCAAGGCTGTGCAATAGTCTTGTGGCAGATACAGGCAGGCAAGATCCCTGTGAACCAGGCCACAGAAACCTGTGCATTGCACATTCTTTCCAGGAAGAGAAACCTCTCTGCAGTTAAAAGTAAAGTTCAGTGCACACTTCATTAGCATGCTCCATTTACTAAGGATTTTCCTCAGTGAAAATAATGTTGGTGCAAATAGAAGCAAAGATTAAATGGCTTCAGATGGATTTGGCACCTTTTCACCATTAGTCCCTATTTCTTTGGTCTGTGGTGTATTAACAGAGATACACAAACATTTAGGGCAAACATCCAGCCCGTATGCCTGATGGTAAATGTGGAGCTGCAGCCTAGCAAAGATGTTTCTTAAGTTTATCTGTGTGACCCCTAAGGAATATTATATCTCATTGCACTATACACTTTCCCATCTTCTCCAGGCTGGATGGTACCCTCCTCCTTGTGACATCTTCCACTGCAACCAAGTTCCTGACTAAAGAAATAAAGTGACTCCATCCATTCCCAGCAGTTAAGGTTAAAGAGATGCACTCGGTTCTAAATCTCAGCTGCTAACACTCTCTTGACCTTTGACTTGCCTTAGCACGGCGAAGTTTGATGGGCCCATGCCAAGCCGTCTCCTGTAACCCATGAGTTGGTTAATATACTCCCATTTCTCATTCAGACAGCCAACAGAGGCAAAAAAGGCAGCAGGGCAACAAATGCTGTCTCCTGCAAATGCTCTGTAATAAATTGCTCTTTCAGTAGTGCAGAAGACAGATTTTTCTTTCTTTTCCTTCTTTCCTCCTTTTGCACAGAAGTCACCAATGGGAAGCTTGCTTTCCCACCTGGCCCCAGCTGACTATGCCCATAAATTTGCCTATGCAATGCCTGTTTACGGGTCGCTGCCGGAACACGGAGACGGGTGCATTTTCTAAGCACTGGGTAGATAATCACGGTAATTGATGTTTGGAGCTGCTCGCTCCTAGGAGCACAGGGTCTCTTTCTCCCAGTGAGGCCCTGCTCCATGTTATCAGTCCAGCCCATAATTAAATATCACTCTTTTACAATATGTTTCAGGCTCCTTAATGAGTCTAAAGCAGAAATAGTCACCTCTTTCCCCTTTGAGCTTTATTTGCTTGTTATTAAACAATGTTATTGAGCTGCCTTCTTTCTCTGTGTTGCCAAACCTGCATCATTTCCGTTTTATAATTGCACAATTAGAGTCAGTGCTTTGCTTTCATACATCAGCAGGACCAGAGAGAGAGAGAGAAAGGGGAAAAAAATCAGGTGTTCACAGACAACTCAAATGCATCTTATTTTCATTAACTACCAGATTTTGCAAAATGGGAAGCTATTTATCATGATCTGTTTTCTACCACAAGCCACCCCCACCACCCCACTCTGGCGACTTTCGCTATGACCTTGTGCTGTATTGTTAAGGGTCCAATTTGCTCATTGTTACTTGCCTGCATAATTCTATGCACCTCCCCCACCATCTTTTTTTTTTCCCAAGCAAAATCCAGTCATTTATATTCTGAGACTAAATGGTATTCCTCCTCCCCTATAGCCTCCCCAAAAAGGGGCAAAAAAAAACCCAAACACAAACCAAACCCTAGCAAGCTGTATAACACTGGTAATTCCTTCTAACAAATTTCCACAGATTCCCCCTCCTTACACACATGCACACACTCTCTCTCTCTCTCACACACATACTCTCACACACACACCCTTAAGCTGCTCTAAGCAGTGTATTAAGTAGCTGAAGAAAATCCATTCACATTCTGCTGTGTCGCTTTCTTCTCAAGTCATGAACCCATCACAGACTTTTTCTAGCTGTAGGTTGCCACGGTGAAGATTTACAATGCCAGTTATTCATACATCTGCCTTCTCTTTTTTCCCCCCTTATTCTTAAATCCCTTGGGCGAGGGCAACCTTGATACTGAGACTCGTAAAATTCATGCAGGCTTATCATCCTTGGTGAAGGCTTCAGGCATGCATTACCGTATCCAACTGCCTGCTCACCGCCATGACAGAACTGGGCCTGTAGCTTTTATTTCTAAGAGAGGAAAAATGTATTAATGTGCTAAACAGAAAAAAAAGCTTAAATGTTTTGAGGAAGAAAACGATAACTAGCAGTATCCATTTCTCTTAATGGTTTTTAAATTTGTTTTAATTACTTTGCTCCCCATAGAATAGCATAAATTTGAAACCTTTCTTTTTCTTTTTTAAAGCATCCTTTAATATCTGTGGAACACTGTTCTGAAAGTCCAATCACACTGCAGTGGGGAAGTGCAGTAGTAATACAGCCTCTGAACTCCACATCAAAGTAATGAATACAACAAATCTGAAATGAATTTTAAATGTAAATTTTGAAGTATTTTCCTTATTTTTATTCTGATTTTTTTTTTCCCTGTATTTTTAAAGACTTGACATAGAGAGAAATACTTTCTTGAAGGGAGGTGGAGGGGAGATGTATGTATTGATTTTACAAAATAAAAAGAAAAAATTAAAACATATTGCAAGTGTTCAGTTACAAACCCACAGGTTAAACATGGAGTCTGCAAAAATGCTCATCACTGTGATTATAATTTTGATACAATCATCATTTGCTAGAACATTGATCACATTTAATATTTAGCTATTCTTTTCTGAGTATTACTACTACAGAATCTTGAGAGATCCTCTATAGGGAGTTCAGGTGTGAAAAACAGAGGGTTTTGTTTCAGAGTCTGCTTTTGTTTCCCTATTTTCAACAGGCCAAAACCATACTAAAACCTCACAGGCTTTCAAGGAGACAGATTGCTGGATGCTGTGTTTAAAGACCCATACACCTCTTCTGTTTTCTTTGCATTAATGTGTGCAGTTCTAAGTCTACTGTTTCATTTTACTATGTGTTTATGTATGTATCAGTCATGATTTTAGGAAGCTGAACTGTGCGACTGAAATATGAACATCCTAAAAGAAATCTTCTAACATTCATGTGTCTGTGCAAGTGATGCCAGCACAGCCAGAATGGGTGAGAGTTACAGTGAAAAAGGTATGAAGCTGGAGTGCTGCCTTCAGAAGGTGCTTGGGTGTGTGGCAGACTTTTTTTCTGGAAAATTGTGACTTGCAGTTTTAGAAAGAAGTATTTTTGAAGACACAAAGTTATTTAAAGAGAAATGAAACCTCATGTCCTTTGAGAAGTCGCACCCCATTATCCTCATCCTTTTTTCCCTTTTTGCTTTTCATTGTTGCCTTCAATGTTTCAAAACTGTTTCAGCCATTATGCTGTCAAAAGTGTCTTTTCAATCTCAGATCCATATCTTCTGACATCCTAAGACAGCTACGACAGAAAAGAAGACTTGTGTTGATGTTACTCAGTCAGCATTAAGTTGTCACAAATGCTGTCTCACTTCATCGCAGTAGTGATGCTTAGAGCCTACTCATACCACCATCTGCCTGCACAGAGGTGACATCCCCATTTGCATGATGAAGCACTATTTACAGGGCTCCAATCTCAGGTCCACAGGGCTCTGACAGCAGAGCATCCTACTCAGCTTGCCACCTATAATCACCTGCAAGCAGCATTTCCCAGTGAAATAGCCATGCAAGACTTCTGATGTTTTAAATCAGAGGGACAAAGAGAATATCTGTATCAGTATGTCACCAGTGAGGCAGTTGTTCTTCCACTTAGGTTGGTGTTACAAATGAGTAAAACAAGTTGTGGTTTCGAAGCACAGGGTCATTTGTCTTTTCTGGCTAGGGGAGGTACTTTTTGGCACCTCTTTCCCATGGGCACTTTGTGATGCACCCCATCACTTTGTGGGAGTTCACATGTCTTACACAGAAACCAGGGCAAGGAAGAGAAGTTCAGTTCACCCAACAAAACTTATACTAATTTAAGTTAGGAGGTTGCTGAGGCACGCAATGTGAACACAGACTGTTAGGAAGGACAAATACACCTGAAAGTAGTTGCAACAGAGGACAGTGCTGTTTTTTCTTAGAGATGCACCTGCTGGTGTTAGGATTCCACTGCTTCTTACCAATGCCCTTTTCTGGGCCAAGGGGCTCAGAAGATCATGAAGTCAAAACCCTTCAATCTCAGGCCAATATGCAATCAATGTGTCTAACAAAGCAACCCCCTCATTTATCACAGGTTGTAAAATGTCTCCCAGCACCTTGCACTGAGCTTCAGCCTATAAGTAAAAAGAGACCAAAAGTCTCAATTACAACCTGACATGGAAGAAAGAAAGAAAAGAAAAGAAAAGAAAAGAAAAGAAAAGAAAAGAAAAGAAAAGAAAAGAAAAGAAAAGAAAAGAAAAGAA
>JBCJKH010064679.1:0-10466 GCA_039877255.1 Loriculus beryllinus
TTCAAGGCAAGGTTGGACACAGGGGCTTGGAGCAAGCTGCTCCAGTGGAAGGGGTCTCTGCCTGTGGCAGGGGTTGGAACTGTTTGAGATTTAAGGTCCCTTCTAACCCAAACCAGTCTGGGATTCTATGCTGATTGTGTTTTTACATGCTGGTCCTCAGCCTGAGCTTTGAGGGCAATGCCTTGCTAAACTCTGCTCTCCAGAAAGTTTCTGTTGTCCCATTTTGATCAGGTTCAGGTTTTCCCAGCTCAGAAACGAGGCAAAACAAGACCTCACAGATGCTCCTTTCCCCAGCAGTGTTTTTGCAAGGCAAAATGTCTCTCTAACAATGGGATTCTCACGTTGGCAGCTATTAGCTTGTCCAGCAGTTTCTTTGCATCTTTTCTGCAGGCCATCTGCTGCTCTTGGTGCCACGAGGCTCTGCCTTTGTGGCAGATGAGGAGGGGAATGGTAGAGGAACTCATTTCTTTTTTTGGCATCTTCATGTTGATTGCTCATAGATGTATTTCTACAAGCTTCATGGTGGGAAATAACTTGTTGTCAAATGCTATTTTGTCTCTGTCTTGGATTCACAATGCAATTCCTGCTGCCTTTCTGCATGTGAATGACCTGCAGGGAAACTCAGAGGAGCCCAAGAGCTTTCGCTGCCTGCAGAGCATGCTGCTATCGTGTTACCGTTACTCAATAATCAGTTGGCTTGGACATAAGGTTGCAAAAATGGAGACAAATTTTAAATTGCTGAACTTTGCCCCATACATATTGTTTATTTCCCTGTCCTGGTCCTATTGCTGACAGGGGATTTAATGAGAACAAATCTATGTTAAACTAAGTGACTGACATTGTGCTGCAGGAGAGCTTAGCTTGGCTGCTGCGTGTGACGATCAGCTTTGTATTGCTGCCTTTTGTACTTGGTGAGCAGTCGCTTTATAGGATGGATTCATTTGGAACAGATGAATAACTGGAGTTTCATTGATTTCTGGGAAGCTTTGTTCATTTACGTAAGCTCCGAATCTCAGGCAGTTCTCCTCTTGTCAGGAAATTTCATGGCTTCTTTAGGTCCCTAGGAGATACAGGACCAGCAGAGATTGTTGGGACGGCAGCTAAATGGTGTGCCTTCAGCTGGGAAAAAGCTTTGCCTTCCTCTTGCTTAGGCATTGGGGTGTTCCTGTGATTTCTCTGCACATGCTGGTGCTGAGCTGTGCAGCTGAAGTGGGTTTTCAGCTAACGTACTGGATCTCTCCACAGGGATTTTTCATCGGAGGCCATGGAGCTTTTGTCCAACGAGCTCAGCATTTATGACAAGCTCTCAGAGACGATTGATCTAGTGAGGCAGACTGGCCACCAGTGTGGGATGTCAGAAAAAGCCATTGAGAAATTCATCAGGCAGCTCTTGGAAAGGAACGAACCCCAAAGGGGACCACCACGATACCCTGTCTTAGTGGCTCTCTACAAGGTAAGATGGAGATTGACTTTTCATTAGGGATCATAGCAACAGGACAAGGGTTGATGGGTTTAAACTGAAAAAGGGGAAGTTCAGATTATATACAAGGCACAAGTTCTTCCCTGTGAGGGTGGTGAGGCACTGGCACAGGGTGCCCAGAGAAGTGGTAAATGCTCCATTCCTGGCAATATTCAGGGCCAGGTTGAACAGAGCCTTGGATAACATGGTCTAACGTGAGGTGCCCATGGCAGGGGGATTGGAACTCAGTGATCTTGAAGTCTTTTCCTACTTAAACCGTTCTATGATTCCGTGTCTTTTGTGCATGCACAGACCATTTGAAGGTTGGAGTTCTCCTTTTGCACCTGAGCCTTTCACTTCCTATTGCATTTTCTTGATGAATTTTCCCAAGTTCTTAATTTAAAAAGCTGTGAAGTGTAGCTTCCTGCGTCCCTTGAGCTGGTTTGAAAACAGAAGGCAGCTGACTGAGCTTTGAAATTGCTCATGTGTGCTGAAAATTTAACATGTCAACACCTTCCTCTCCTGAAATTATTAAAGAATGAGACTTGCGTTGATCCTTCAGGCAAAGATTCCCAGTGTCAGCACCCTCAGAGGAAGTGTGAGGAAGGAAGGAAGGAAATTCAGGGTTGAATAACGAAGAGGTACAGATACTGTTTCTCACCCTATCACAAGCTTCTACCTGTCTTTATTCTCCTTCTAGTCTATAAAATAAACCTGTTGCCCTTATGCTCAGTGCTAGAAAAATGTTTTGAGACCCTTAACTAAAGATGCTGTGAAAAGCTCTGCAAAGTGGGTGAAAGGATGCTGCTTTTGGCTAGGTTTGAGCTGTTTGCTGCAAGGATGACAACCTTCCCACTGGTGTAATATCCAGTAATATATTAGTGTTGCATTTAATCTACTCAATGGTTTCTAGTCTGAAAAAAATATCCAGCTTTCTTCCTTACATCCTGTAGAAGGTTGTAAAATAAGGCAGGAGAACAGGAAACTAATAATTTGAACTTTCAGCTTCTGCTCTTGTTTTTGTTGTAGGTTCACTTTGACTTTGGCTGGGAGGTGGGGGGAAGCAATGTGTCATGTCATCTCTTTAAGGCTTATTTGGGATTCTGATACGGAGGAGGGAGTGGTGCCAACTCTGCCAGAGTGGTTTGAGTTTGCACAGAGCCTTGAAAACCTTGTGCAAAGAGGGGTGGCAGCAGTGCAAAGAGGGGTGGCAGCAGTGCAAAGAGGGGTGGCAGCAGTGCCAGCTTTGATCTAAGCAGGTTGGAGGAATGGGAACCGTTTGTAGATAGTCCTCATTGCTCTGGTGCTGGATTACTTACAGTGCTAAAATCCATGATACAGTTGTATAGCTGGGGTTTGATGGCTGCTTAATTTCGTCCTTGGACAGCCCTACCAATAAAACAAGAGCGACAACTCTGTGTACATAAATAGCACTGCAGTTGAATGAGGAGCCACAGCAAAAATTGGAGTGTTCATCTTACGGTGCACAACCACGACTCTTTGATGGCAGCCAGAGGTGTGTCCTGTTCTGAAGACAGATCAGCTGACTGCATTGTGATAAATTCTTTGCCTGTGTTCTCTCTTAGGGCCTGCTCACCCTGGGACTGGTGTTGCTGACTGTTTACTTCATGATCCAGCCATACAGCCCGCTGCCGCCTGAAGCTCCGCTCTCCAGAGCCCATGCCTGGGGCTCCCTCATCGGTCACATCCGGCTGCTCTCTCTGCCTATTGCCAAGAAGTACATGCTTGAGAGTAAGGAAGTGATTTCGCTGCTCTAACATAAGCCTCACAAGAAATACCAAGTGAAATATCAGCCGTGCAAATCATTTGAGTGTCTCCCTGAACACCAAATAACAAGTGTGTTACTGGCATGGCACCATGGCTTTCTCTCTTCCTACCACTGTACTTAAAAATAGCAATCTGAATTCTAGCTAGGGCTCTTTTCCTTCCATTCATTGGGGTATATTTGATCTCTACCTTCATAATTTTGTTCTTGCACAATTCTCTTTTCCCTGCTTTTTTTTTTTTACCTCAGGGTTTTTTCTTCCACAAGAGTTCCCCTTCCTCTAAAAACCTCTGCAGTTCTGAGAATCTGAGATAGTTATGCTGGGTAAATGTCACCCTTTCTATTTCTTTTTCTGAGTAAGCAAACAAAACCAGTTTATCAATCTGTGAGCAAAGGGTAGAAACCTCAGCATGTGATCTGGGTTTAAGGAAAAATAGTTTTTGCCAAGTGGAGTATTGGGAAAGGACTGTGGGCTTGAGAGCCACAGTGTTTATAGCAGTTAATGTAGGATTAAGGGTAATGTGTGTGAGGAAGGGAGATAAGCAGCTCCCTATTGAGGTGGACACATCATGGGACAGGAACATAATAGATTTTCCTAGAGTGGTGTAATAGAAATGGAAAAGTTTGAGTATTTCTTGTTCATAGTTAATCATTTCCACTGACTTAGGCTGGCAAAGGGATGTGAGCATGGGCTCAGCTTCTCTGATAAAACACAAAGACTGCCAGTAATGATAAAGCTGTGAATTATTTTGGGCAGAGATGTGGCACAATGTTGATCGTCTGTCAGCTCCCTGTAAAAACAAGCTCCTGTTTCCATGCCCTCCATGGGTTTATATTTAGCTTGGGCAGCTCATTGTGTTAGAGTTGTCTGGGCTGGCTCTGACCTTCCTGCTGGAGCTAAAAAGGGCTCCCTGAAGTGCTGGTGCTGTTGTGTGTGTTCTCTTGTGTCTCCCTCTCTTCCTCTGACATGTGAGATAGCTGTTGATTTGGCTTGTAGGGGTGGGCTGGGGTATCCCCCATTGTTCCTGTCCTTCCTTATACACTGGGATCTCTCACAGGGAGGAAAAAACAAAGGCAAGGAGATGGCTGATAGCCACTTGATGTTACTAGCCTGCTTATTTACTCTATGGCAGCATTGACACAAGTGAACATCCCTCTGCTTCTGTACTGGGAAGCAGATCAATGGGAACTTTAATGCTTGTATTTGTTCAGTGAAATTTTGTGGAGAAAGGTGACAGGTTCTTCCTTCAGATGCTGCAGAGCCCCCTTGGATGAGCAGAGCCCAGGGAGGTTACTTGGGACAGCAGGACGGATGGAGAGGAAGGACACAAGGTTGTTTAAATGTATATAAAATCCCTTGTGCCTCCATGAGTCCTGGAACTCTTCTGAAGTGATGAGCAAGAGAGTGGGCTGCAAGCCTGCCCTGGGGAAAGGAGGGGACAAGGCAGTTCCCACTCTGTTTTTCCGACAGTATTAAGTTGTAGTGGAAAACGCAGCGTGTCCCAGTTAACAGATTTGCTTGGGGTGGCTGGGGTGACTTTGATCCTGCCTCAGCAAAAGGAACTGGGCTATTCCTTGGCTATTGGAATGGGAGAGTGCAGCACCCAGCCTGAACCTTGGCTGGATTCCTGTGGGAATCCCTCGTGTGCTGGCTTCTTACAGGAAGCTGCAGCCACCAGGGCTGTCCCAGTGTCTGGCTGTCCCAGTTTGCGTCCTGCAGGGATCTTTATGTCATGGGGCTGAGTGGTCTCCCAAGCTCTCTTTCAGCCCTGCCTTGTGCATGATGAAATACTTTGTCCTTAATTTTGGCTTTTTCTACTGAAGGCAAGGGATAAAGCTGCATCTTGCCATCCTGTTTGTTAATGGGAAGGTTGGGAAGGTACCAGAGGCTGAACCAGACCTCAGTGTTCACAGTCATGGATCACCAGACAACCCTTCCTTCACGGGAATCTCCAGAAGCAGGGGTAGACACTGGAGAGCCTGTTAGCCCCTTAACTACAGAGGATCCAGCCTTGTTAGAAAGCATGGGCACAGTCTTCAGCCCCAGATCAATCCCAGAAACAAAGATGTCAAAGAGGACAGGTTCTCCTGCACAGAAGAAGGCACTGCGCAAGAGGCTGAGCGGCAGAGAAAACGGCTAAGAAAGGACTCGTTGTACAGACTCCTCTTCCTTTCTCTATGTAGATCCTGGGAGATGAAGATTTTGAGGGGGCTGAGGATGAAACTTGGAGCTTTCTGTGCTTGGGCACCAGTTCAAATCCAGCTTGAGCTGTTCTTGTTGAAAGCCACCTGGTAGCAGTTTGAAGGCTGCCTTGGCCCACCGGCAGTGCTGGCAGACATCCCTGGCCACTCGGCCCGGTGTGGACAGAACCCAGCCTTAGTGAGTGTGGGCACATGGGTGGTCCAGTTCACTTCCTTCAAGTGCCTGAGCTGGCAGGGGCAGTGGCCTGGAGCTGTGCTGTCCCTCCTGAGCCTGCTCAGGCTTGGAGCAGCTTTCCTGTCTCCACGATTGCAGGATGGAGCCGGTTCCCCTGGTAGGTGTGGGCTGAGCAGCCAGGTTTGTGTTGCAGAACAAGGGGAGCTCAGATACCTGGTTTCCTCCAGGAGGCAAAGCTCCAATGTTAGAGTGATGGTGAGGCTTTGGGAAGAGCAGGGGTGCAGGATACTGCTCCGCTCTCCCTCCAGCTCAGGGTGATCTGCCTTTGGTCTCACCTTCACCCTCATCACTTCCACCCCAAGAGCCGTGCTGTGGATGACAAGGGCTGTCTGTCTGTTGATGGCTGTGGGTGGATCTTCGAGCAGCTGAGGTGAGAGTGCTTTGTGGACACTGCTCCTCTTGTGTTAAGTTTGTAGGATTAGGTCCAAAGTAAATTTCCTTTTTGCCTGTCTCTTTGCTCTGTTGTTTGCTGCTTTCTCCCCCGGATCAATTCCCATGTTAAATCTAATGTTCCTGCCTTTTGTTTCTTCAAAGCTGACTCTTGGACCCTTGGGTTTGGAGTTTGTGCCTCTCTTTCAGCTGTTTTCCCAGGACTAGGAATCGAGGTCCCTTTGGCTGGAGAAGAGGTTTTGTGGAAATGTGGTTTGCATTTGCCCTTCCTGAGCTTGTGTTTGCACAGAGCTTGTGAGAGCTCCAGTGCTGGGTCCCACTGCCTGCTCTGGGCTGGGGAAGCACTTCTCGCCCCTGCAGCATGCGGGGTGAGCTGGATGGATCAGTGCTTCACATATACCCAGGGACGTGATGGGTTTGCTGATCTCAGGGCTTTACTTGCTGTAAGGAACACTGGATTTTGGGTGGGCATGTGGGTTAACTCAAGGCTTTCTGGTGCTGTTGGAAGGAGAAAGTAGGCCTGTGTAAGCTGGAATCTTTGCTCTGACACAGGCTGACAAATTATAGAATGCTTAGGGTTGGAATGGAAAGGACTTCTAAGATTGGTGATCCTGCTGTGCCTCTACTCTGCTCTCATGAGACCCCACTTGCAGCACTGGGTGCAGTGCTGGTGTCCCAACGTAAGAAGGACTTGGAGCTGTTGGAGCAAGTCCAGAGAGGCCACGAGGATGATCAGGAGTGGAGCACCTCCTGTATGGAGCCAGGCTGAGAACATTGGGGCTGTTCAGCCTGGAGAAGAGGAACTGTGCGGAGATCTCAGAGCAGCTTCCAGTGTCTGAAGGAGGCTACAAGGATGCTGGAGAGGGGCTCTTCATCAGGGACTGTAGTGACAGGACAAGGGGTGATGGGTTCAGACTAAAACAGGGCAAGTTCAGGTTGGATCTAAGGCAGAAGTTCTTTACTGGGAAGGTGGTAAGGCCCTGGAACAGGCTGCCCAAAGAAGTGATAAATGCTTCATCCCTGGCAGTGCCAGCTTGGACAGAGCTTTGGGCAACACGGTCTAGTGTGAGGCATCCTTGCCCATGGCATTCCCACTGTGTTTCAGTTCTCAGGTGCAAAGCAGGGGTACAACTACTTCCCTCTCCCTGGAAACATTGGGGGGAAATATAATGAGGTCCCAAAGTCTGTAGTAATCAGAGCCAAATGAAAAGGGATTTTCTCTTTTTAGTAACAGACATCTTTGGTCACTGTGTTCTCCAGAGCGCCTTCACTTCACAGCTCTGTGACATGCTTCTGGCTTTCTCAGTATATAAACCTGAGTTTTGGTGTCAGCTGCTTGATGACTGTTCTGTGCCAGTTGCACAGAGCAGTGACTATGAGCAGACCCTGAAGTTGCTCTCACGTTAACTTGTGTGTCTGCCTGTGGTAAGTTCACTCCATGCAGCTCAGCAGAGCAGGTCATGGGTGGTGAACAGGCTTTTGTCCAGCAACATGACAGTCTCCACGTGTATTGATAGAGGGGTTTGTAATGACCTTGAAGAAAATCCAACTTTGCTTCTAATAATGAACCCAGGTCCTGACCACGTACACGGCACTGTTCAAAATCAACTGGATCAGTAGCTGCTCAGCACACCTCAAATCAGACACAAGCACACACATATTCAGTGTTGTGCAAGTTCCCCCAGCTTGAAGATTCCTTGTATTAAATACCCCTTTTTGCCTAGACCAGCAGGGCTAAAACTGTGTTTATGGGGTTTATACATCATCTATTTTGGAGAAAGGAACTGTGGAGGAGCAGTGTTGAAGCAGCACCTTGTGAATGGTCTCTGACTGTCACATCAGGGGGCCTGGTAGACATGAGAGCTGTTTGCTGGGGACAGGTCACAGCAGGCTGGGTTACAGGGAGAGGACAGCAGCCTCTGCCTCTTGGCTGGCCACCTTCAGTTGGCTGGAGGCTTGTCTTGGCCCCTGGCCAGGTCCTGTCTTCTTTCTGATCTTAACCCCTTGCAGGCAGCCAGGTTTCTCTCTGCTTCTCACGCTCCTCCCCTCTTGCTGCAGCCCTGCAGTGTTTATCCTTGGTGCAGCTCTGTGCAGAAAGGGAGCAGCCAGAGTGCCTGCATTCCCCAAGGGTGGGCTTTGTGCTGCTTGAGTCCAGCTAGACCTGAGCCCTCAGGTGTTTAGCTGGGCTTTCCCTGTGGGTTTTGCAGCCCGTGCTGCATCTGAGCTGCTGGGTTCAGTGATGCATGAGCCCAAGGAGCACAGGCCTGCCTGAACAAAAGGGTTGCACAACAAGGTGGCTTGGGAGGTAAAGCAGGATCTGATTTCTAACTGCTTGCTGCCTTCAGCAAACCTTCTCCCCTTGCTCACAAAGGATCTTACTGTTTGCTTCTTCTTAAGCAAAGTCAAACTGGTTTGCTCTTGTGTTCGTGCATGTTCTCATGCACCCACTCCAGTGGCTGGAGTGTTTTGAGTTGGATGTGAGTGTAATGTGGGCTCAGCACTGCACAGGGCTTGCTCCTGTTGCCACACAGCTGCTGGTTTATCTGTTCTTTTTTATGAGTGCCTAAATAACCCTTTTATAACACAACCTGAGAGGGACCAGCAAACATGTGTTGGCTTGTCCAAAGGGGAAAAAACCAGGCTGACTTTGCAGGGCAGAGTGGTGCCAAGTTGGTTTCATATACTGCTTTGGCCTCTGTTCAACCAGTGGACTGTTTATTTGGAGCTGCTGACAGTAAACTAACTGCAAATCATTGTGGTAATGTGGAACACAAAGAACTCTTCCTTTTGCTTCTATATTTTGATGCTCTCAGAATTTCTTGGTTCCTTATTTATGGAGCAGGTGGATTTGCTTTCTTGGAAAGAGAGCGTGCCATCCGTGGCCTGGTGCAGAGGCATTCAGCAGCCCAGCAGAGCCCTCTCTGCACTAGTGACACAGGCACATCCAGACTGAAGCCACCATCAGGCAAGTGACAGCAAGTGGGAGGGATTTGTTTCAGCAGCGTGCTGTTCCCCTGAGCCACACTGCTCATGCAGACGCTGCCAGCACAGCACAAGCTGGCTTCCAGGGCAGTAACCAGAAGTGCAGGCTGGAGTGGACTTTGGAGGCTTTCCTAACAGCTTGGTCCCTGCCCTCTAGATTGGTAGGTGCAGATTTCTCCTGGAAATAATGCTCTTTCACCCCAGAGGACTGCGTTCCTCTTGGGCTGGGCCAGGCAGACTGGATTTCACAATATTTCGTTGGATCAAAATCACTTTTGTGCTTTGCTAGAGGTTGACTAATCCTCCTTTGGTTGTTTGAGCAGCCGTTATCCATTAGTGAAGTAAATGAGCAGCTCTTCGAGCTGTTGACTTTTTACCCAGAACAAAAACAGAGGTTTCTTGGTGGGTTTATTTGTAGCTGTTATTTTGTTGCTGGCTGTTCCTAAAAATGCAGCGAACCAAGCTGGGAGATGCTTTCTTCTGGCATAAATGTATTAAATATACTCAGAGCTACAGAGAAGCTCAATATGAGAAAGAAGCGAAGAACCTGTGCTGAACAGGGACCATCTTTGTAGTGTTATATTTAAAACCCCCGCTGTGATGCATTCCTTAATCAGGACTTCCACACTGTAATTAATAATCATTCCTTATGATTCCTGTCTGACTTGCTCAGGAGCCCATCGTTGAGCCTGACTTTGACATGACATTATAAATGATTGAATTAGTTTCTAGCCTAGTGAAAGATTTCAGCAAAATGGAGCTTGGGAAATGTTGGTTTTGCAACAAAGTGCTCCAAATGTCTCCTGAAGTGTGCCAAACAGTAACTGCAGCTCTTCGTGTCTGTCTGTGTAAAGTGAGAATGAGGAGATCGCCCCACATTAGGTTGTGATCATGAATTCATGTCTAAACTGCTTTATCTTCCCATAAAATCTGGGAAAGGGGGCATGATGATAAGCAGATAGTGTATCCTGCTGCAGTGGCATAGGACAACAAGTAACAAGCTATTTACTTAAGGAGTGTAGTATCTGTGCAGTGGTCCCAGGGTTCAATTGGCTGCTTGTATCTCAGGAGCTGGTACAACCTGGCCTTACATAGTCTGGCTATCAAAGCAGTAACAGTGGGTTATGGGCTGCAGTTTCACTTCAGGATTAAGGGCTAGATCATGCAAATTAGCTGTCCTTAAAAGAACGGAAAACAGCTCTGTAAAATTCAGCATCTGGAAGGTGGATCTGTCCACTTGGAGGGAGAACTGTAACCCTTCTGTGCTGAGAGTAGTTGGACATGAGAGCATCTTGTGGGCCCTTCATCCCAGGCTGGTTTGTGTTGAAGGGACCCTAAAGCTCCTCCAGCTCCAACCCCTGCCACTGGAGCAGCTTGCTCCAAGCCCCTGTGTCCAACCTGGCCTTGAACAC
>JBCJKH010064683.1:0-18646 GCA_039877255.1 Loriculus beryllinus
TTCACAACTTCCCTGGGCAACCCATTCCAGTGCCTCACCACCCTCACAGTAAAGAATTTCTTCCTTATATCCAATCCAAACCTCCCCTGTTTAAGTTTTAACCCGTTACCCCTTGTCCTGGGACTCTTCAGAAACAGTTGACAGGCAAACCTATGGTGCAAGAGCTGGCTAAAAAAGAGTTGGAAATTGAAAAAGTCTGACTCTTGCTGCTTCTCTCCCACTTGCTCAAGAAATATCATCTCTAGCATTTGCTCAAAACATGCAAATCCATTTTAAACAGGTAGCATCTCAAAATTAGAAACCAAAGCGCTTCAACCATAGGACATCCGCACAGGTGCTTCAGCTCAGAAGCACTCCAGGCAGCTCACCCTTTAAAGATGAGAACAGAAATGAAGCAATTCATCTCAATTCAGCACTGTAAAACCCGGTGATACACAATCAGTTGCTGTCTGCCATTCATAAAAGTAAGCATTGCAAAATAAAAGCAATGAGCTTTGTTGCAGTGAGTTACAGATGCTTCTGCAGTGAAACACTCCTAATGCTCAACAGCAATATTTGCCCTCTCAGCCCTAAACAGAGGCTGCAGTTTGTGCACTACTGAATGCAGAAACAACTTGGGGGAACCAAAAAACCCTCCAAATGCTAATTCGCACCCCGGGTTCCCCACAATAGAAGGCTTTTGAGACAGCTTTAAGGGGAAAATCCCCATAACGCTTTTTCCCCTTAAAACAAAAAGCGAATCTCTGTAGTTTCAAATGTCTTAGTTTGGTTATTTTGCAAGGATTGCAAGGTTGGGGATTGTTCAGGTATTTTTTTACTTTGAAAACCAAAACACGCAATTTTTGCAGACATTAGTGAACTCTTTCATATTACTTTGCTCTTGGGATGGGAGCCACTGGCAATGTGAACACCATTTAGGCGTCCTTTATGGCTTGATCAGGATGTAATTCATCTGCTCTTTCCAACACTGGTCTTATGGTGGGTACGGGTCACACACGCGGGTGGCCCATAGACCATCCAAGAAAATTCTGGCACAGGTTGCCCGGAGAAGCTGTGGCTGCCCCATCCCTGGCAGTGCTCAAGGCCAGGTTGGATGGGGTTTGGAGCAGCCTGGTCTAGCGGAAACTGTCCCCCTGTGGCAGGGGGTGGGAACGGGATGAACTTCTAGATCCCTTCCAACCCAACCCTGGCTATGATTCTATGATTACACTCAAAGTTTCCAATTTATCAGTTTTTTTTTTTTAAACTTCACAAGCCCATTTTTCTTTCAAATACTCATGCTTCCTTAATGCTTTTCCCCCTTTTCCCCGCTTTTCCATTTTTGTTCCCTTTTAACTTTTTGCTTATTTTTTTCTTCAGATTTCTTCCCTTTTCCACTTTTTCCATTTCTACTCTTTTTACTCTTTTCCCCACTTTTTCCCCTTTCCCACTCTTATTCCCCTTTTTCCCCTTTCCCCCTTTTCCACTCTTTTTCTCTTTCCCACACTTTCCCTTCTCCACTTTACTTCTCTTTCAACTTTTTCCCTATCCCCTTCCCCATGCAACAGACAACCAAAAAATACCTATTCCATTAAAAAAAACCCAACCAACAGCAAGGCTACCACCACTTCTTTTTCATTGTGATTCATTCCTCCTCCCTTTGCGCTTCACCCAAGTTGCATCCATCATCTCACAGTTTCTCTCCCATGTGACTATTTCACTTCAATTACCCGAAGAAAATATTAACTCTTAATGTGATTTTGGGGATTCCTCCCCCTCACACACACACACACACATACCCATGAACTTTTGTTTTTGTGGAGCTGTCTTTAAATGCTTCTTCCTCACAACGATGCTCTGAAGTGTAATGATAAGAAGGAGCGGGGCCGGTGCAGGTGGACGCGCAATGCCCACATAGGTCCTGCTGCCATGGTCCCATCCTGATCTCTCCCCACAGCCACCCCGCAGCCCCCAGGCACCGGCTCCCGCGCTGCAGTGGCCACGTCGCTGCTCAGCGGAGCTGTGATCCTGGTGCTGTCCATCTCCTTCGCCATCTGCTGCTGGCGGGACAGGGCGAGGAGGAGGCGCGGGGGGTGAGTATGGAAGCGGGGCAACAGGGGGGTCACATCTGAAAACAGCCGCAGCTTAGCATGGACATGGCTCCAAAGCGATCGTGTGTTTGGCACTGATGGGAAAGATGGGTGTTGGAAGGGATAGTGGCCCCAGGGATGAGGGATGCGGTGGGTGATCGCAGAGAGGTGTCCTGCATGGGATGCTGTTAGCTGGGTGATTGACAAAAAGCTCTCCAGAACAGAGGAAGGGAACAGACACAGAGAGGATAGTGAGAGTGAACAGCCCTGCCATGCTGTGTGCACAGCCCAAGGCGGTGAAATAAGGAGCATCCTCCTCTGGGAAGCACTGGGAGAGAAGCAGGTGGGGAGCAGGGCCACCAGACATGACGATTTCCGCAGAACAGCAGCACTGCCCTGTTTTCCCACCCTAAGGTCCAGGGGGACCCCTTGTTTTTGTCAATGATGGTGTCCTGAACAAGTGATGGCAGAAAAAGGTACCATGCAGGAGCCTACCTGGGGATGCGGCTTTAACTGAGAGCCTAACTCCTTCTTATAACAACTTTGGTTTAGGATGCAAACATGCCAGATCTGCCTGGGGGTGTAAACGGAAACAACGGGCCCCCAGTGTGCAAAGAAAGCATCTGCATCTCTCTCTGTCCACCTTGCAGGCAGCAGCAGCACAGGAGGAAAGCCAGAGGAGGATGGAGACATGATCACTCCACTCCCGATAGGGCAAGGAAGGCTTTTGGGAGACTGAAACACTACCACCGGCGCGATTACCACCTTTCAGCCCTTTCCAGCTCTGTGTTCCCAGGGGCACTGGCAGGCTGCAATAACCTGGCTTTCCAAAGGTACCCCTCAGCCCTGGTGCTGGTACTGCCCACCAGCTCCTCACACGGGGCCAAGGGCTGCTCCCAGTCTCCCTGAAGGCAGGAATGGCCAGGTGTAAAAGCCCACATCGCTTGGGCAGTCGCTCCTCTGCCTCACCCTCTTATGCGCTGCCCACCTAGCACCTAACAGCAATGAAACCCTTGCATACGCTCTTTTCAAGTGGGGGCTGAAGCAGAGGACCAGGACTCCCCTTTGCCCTGCCTCAGCATCACCTGGGTGGGCCACGGGCTTCCTGCAACGCTGCAGCCCCCCTTCACCTCTCCCTCTTGCCTTTACCAGCAGCCCTGAAAGCCTGTCGAAGCTGCCCCTGCAGAGCTGGCACCCCGCAGCGCAGGTCCTGCCCCGGCTGCTGTCACCCAGCAGCGCCCTGCCCAGCCAGCCTCACCACAGCATCCTGCCACCCATCCTGCACAGCCAGGCCCACGGGCCCAGGGACCTGCTGCCCCTCTACCGCAGAAGCCTTGAGGAACACCAGCTCTTCAACAAGTTTGGGAGGCCGGTTTGAAAATTTAAACTGCTGTTTGACCTTCTTGGTTTTTGTTTCCTTTTTAATTTTAACACCATCGATTCCTTGGAACTCTGCAGAGCTCAGGGAAAACTCTCGTAAGAGCCAGTTACTGCACCTGGATTTTCAAATGGAGAAAATCTGATGTGTTATGTTGAAAGGCTTTTTGATATAATCCTTCCATTTCCCACCATGTCTAGAAATGCACATCTCAAACAAGAGAGTCTGGGACAAGCTTTTGAATCCATCGTTAAGATGTGAGATGCATAAAGCTGAGCCTGAGCAGCTCCAGCTTAACCCACAGGATGAGCATGTGCAGACTTTAAACAGGTTTTAAACACAAGGGCCTGATTTTCTGTTTCCGGCTCTGCCAAAGGCTGGAAGTGAAGACAGCCAGTCACAAGGAACAAGGAATCTATGTCATTACATAATTGGAAGCATTTACAATTCACTGCACTTGCACATAGGCTGAGAGTTAAAAGTGGGGGAATTTTGCTGTTCAGAACTCACCATATCCTCCCATTTCTACAGAGACAATCCTAGATTTGCAGGAGGCAGCGACAAGTGTGCAAAGTGAGCCAGTCCAGATGAAAATATAAATATATCTGGAAGCTGTGGCTGCCCCATCCCTGGGAGTGTTCAAGACCAGGCTTTGAGTAACCTGGTCTAGTGGAAGGTGTCCCTGCCTGTCCATGGCAGGGGACTGGAACTGGATGAGCTTTAAGGTCTGTTCCAACCCAAACCATTCTGCGATTTCTATGACCCAGCACATCTGAAGGGGGGGGGAAAAAAATGAAGCCAAAACAAAGCCAAAAGCCCCAAACCAGCCAAAACTCAAGCAAACAAAAAAACAACCATCAAAACTTGAAGGATTTCATCCCTTCTGCCCTGCATCAGAAATTCACATCAGGTGTATCAGACCTACAGCAGCATCTGAAGCACTAGCCTAAATGCCATCATTTGCATTTAGAAAGCAATGACACTCCTATTTCTATCCAGGATTTCCTGGGTGGAAATAGAGGAGCATGCTCCAGGCACTACATGCAAAGCCTGGCCAAGGAGCTTCAGGAGAGCTCAGCCCCCATTTGCAGCACAGGACAGATCTCTGCCTGTGTAGCACCACTGACACAGTGTGGGCACACGGGACTTGTCGAGTAACACGGCATCATGTGTGCACAGAGAAGCTGTTCACACCTCTGGAGGCATTACAGTGTTAGAAGAGGTGCTAGCAGCCCCAGGAGCTGCTGCGTACATGGGGCAGCAAATGAGAATGAGCACCCAGGATGTGAACCCCAGCCTCACCTGCCATCCAGTGCTCAATGACGCAAACTGCGATACTCAAATCCGCTACAAAGGCGAGCCATTCCTCTGCTGACTACATTTCTATTCACATTTGCATCACGTTTCAAAGAAAAAAAAGCCTTAGGAGACACAAGGTGGTACATTCTTGTGATAAGGCAAAACCTGCTAGTGGACATGCAGTAACCACTGCCACTTCTCCCGGGAAAAAGGGCTAGAGACATTGTTTTTTTCTATTTCTAATAATAATAATAAAGGAAGCTCTCCCCATTCCACCTACTATGTCTTTTTTTCACATCAGCAATGTATGGGAAGTCTGGTCTTGGGGCTGGGTTTCAAGGGGGAGGGAGTGGATGGCAAAGCTTTTAGATACCCAGCAAAAGACAATGATGCCCACAGCAGCCATTTACCAGCAACAGCAGCACGAGAAGGAAAAAAACCTTTCCATTCTCCTAAGACAACTGAAGTCGTAGAAAGGACAGGAAAACCAGGACTTGCTCTGCGCTTCCCTTCGGCTCACATCCTAACCTTACCTTTCTGTCTTCCCTCTTTCTCCAGCCAAGTCTAACACACAGGGAGAGGAATAATCCTGCTTCAAGGTAAGATGCTCTCTGGTCCCCTCCCAGCTGCTCACGAGACTGCCCAGACAACCTGTGGGAATGGTGCTCTGCATGCAGAGATGCCAGCCATGGATTCAGACACAAGCCCTGTGGGCGTTCTGGGCTCTCACAAGTACCCATAGACCACTATTCCACTTCTGTCTCACCAACACGGGTTACATGGCCAGGAATTCAGACCAGGATCGGCCCTGGGAATAGCACTGCCAATGTCTTGTTCATGCAGGAAGAAGCTGTCTTTTGTCTAAGAGACAAAATCAGGGAAAAGACAAAGGGAAAATGATGAAGGTGGGAATGAGACTTCCTCCTCTGCTCCTCTCTCTTGCCATGCTTTAAGGAATAAATAAAACCTGGCTATGATTTCCCCTCTTTCCAAGGAGATTTTTATTAAAAAAATAATCATCCGGGACACAGAATTTGAGTGAAGCTTTAGAACCAAAAGTGGGATTTTTTTTGCTACATGAGATGAGGCTGACATCTGCTCTCACTGCAAACTGAAAAGACACACACTTTAAACAGAAAAATCTTCGCCAAACACATCCAGGAAGGTGCTGATTTTGAAATATCCTAACAAAAAGTGACCATTTTCCATAAAACACCTGACACCACGGCTTTATACACTGTGCCAGCTGTCAACTCGAAACAAGCATTTCATACAACTGATAGTTAAAAACACTTACTCAACAAAATCTACAAGTCTCCTTGCTGTAACATTTCCCTGACTTCTCAAGGAGTTTTTAGGGATGCAAACTTTAGCTTCCTACTACAAAAACTTGATCCCAAAACGTTGTCAGACGTAGCCACGTTCCTCCAGCAGGGAGGAGCACAGCCAGGTCGTCCTCGAAAGTCATCTCAAGCTTGCAGGAGGCTGAAGCCAACAGCAGAAAGGTTGGTTAAGGGCAGGAAGCCCAACTCTATCACAGTTTCCCTACGTTGCCCTTACTTCCTTCTCCTCTTGGACCAGCCTGTCAAAGAGCAGTGAAGGTTGTGAAGAGCTACACTCAGCTTCAGCCTGGGAAGGCACCATTAGGAAGACACCAAGCAGCACTGTTTGTCTGCCAAAGAGGAAGGAGAAGGAAGGTAACCATGTACAAGCTTGAAGTAATTTGTAAACAGGAAGAAAAACAACCTCACAAGTTTATATCCCACACATTCTCACTATGATACTCAGCAATTCCTGTTAAGAGCCACCATCTACTCAACTGTTCTTCACCAGAGCAGCACATGAGGTGCTGCTCTGCCCACCGGCTCCCCCCCTTGCAGACCACCAGAGAAACTCATCTTCTCCAGGATAGGGAAGGGGGTTTCCAGCTGTCTCAGAGGCTGGCTTCCCTAGAGGAAAGCTGAAGCTCCAAGAAGTTTAGTTATAATGTTTTATACAACATCAAATGCAATATCCAATTATGCAACACATCATATATTGCATTTCTACTTACTTAAATTGTATACATGCAATAGCCAACAGAAAGGTGGGTTCTAGAACCAGAGGAAACCATATGAAGAGCGATAGAGATAGCTGCAAGGTCAGCTCATTGGAGATTCTGTTCCAGGCCAACCTTACAACCAGTCACTTTCTGCTCAGCGTCTGAACAAAGACAAAGCACCCTCAGTTCTTTATAAATACAGGATTTTGGGACTTTAAACCTCAGACTCCACACCGGAAACCTCACTCAACCAGCAAGCTCAACCAGAAAGAGCTGAACAAGTTGTGGTGACAGCTTTACGCTCTTCACTGAAGTTCAACATCCCACCCTCCTAGGACTGTGGGCACTAACAAAAGAGGTTTCAGACCCACTCTAAAGACATGGACAAGGTTAATGCTGCGACTTGTGACATTCAAATGCTAAAGCCATGAAACTCCAAAACGATATTAACTGCGAACTTGAAAAGAACAGCCACCCACCAGTACAAGCTTTCTAGACTACCATTTTGAGTGCTGCTGTGCTGGCAGAAAGAAGAGAGCAAGGTGAGCAAGTTCCTGCCTCTCTCCAGGCATCTCTGGAATGGAGAGGTATTTGGCAAATTCATAAGACTGAGGACTGGGGGAGATAAAGAGCAGTCTAACAGGATCCACAAGAGAAAGCAACAGTAAATGGGCCACGACTGTATCCCACTGAAACACTCCACCTCAAATGTGCTGCAGGAGATGGGCTCCTCATGACTACCACGGGTCAGGCAGATCACTACTCCATCAGCTTTAGATTAACAACGGCCTTTCTATACTGGTTTCCTGATACAACCAACCTCTGTTCAAATGACTTCCACACCCAGTCTCACTGCATCAGACCACCCTAAACACGTGGTTGTCATCAACAAAGCTGGTAACACATCTGTTGCTGCCAGGATCACCCAACTCACCTCAAACCTTCACAGTGCAGCAGTTCAGACTCCTGCACCCCTGAAATTCAACCTAGCTCCCTGGACTTATATGGCAAGAACTTCATCTGACCATTTCCATCTCAGGACCCTTCACTTTACCACATAAAGCAATAAGCTTAGGGCAAAGGCAAACCCCAGAAAGATAGGGAGATGAAGATCATGCTCATATACAGTGATCTTTCACATAGACCAGAGCATAATGAGGCTACACCATTTCTTACAACTGTAACCCAACACTATGACGATACTTCACCTTCTTCCTCTTTAGGAGTTTTGTTTCCAGTCACAGCCATAAACAGAAGAAGACCTGAGAGCTGTTTCCCATTCAGTGGAACATCCCAGAATAGGGAGAAAGATGCTGGGGTTTGGGTGAAGAGGAAGGCACACAAGTTCTTACAGTTACTACATCCACATGTAGCTAGAACAAACGATAATCAGTGAAGTGGAAGGCACTCCTATAGCTAACCATATAGGCACATGCTGCTGCAATATGTAAAGCAACAACTATTCTTAATGCATGGATTCAAGTCAACAAGCACTACACATTATTTGCTTTGTCTCTGCTAAAAATACACACCACTGGTAGCTGGACTGGAGAAGAGTTCATTCCCCTCAAGATGTTACGAGTACCTACAACCCCTTCAAGCAGGGCTGGTCCCCTAACACTTCAAGCATTGTGCTGCCTCTCAGTGTTTCTCGACACACCTCAGTTATGAGCAGCAAGTTTTTACTCCAGCACTACAGCTTTCACCAGAAGGAATCAGTCCCGGGCAATACAGCACCTGCTATGCCGTGGGTTTAAGCATGCTGGAAGCCAACACCAAGCCTAAGCTCCTTCACAACTTAAGGCAACTTCCATACATCCTGAGAAGAGGGATGAACAAGAAGCACCTAGGTAACTGTTTTACAATCAAGTGTATTTTTCCAAGCTCCCTTGCAAGGGTGAGGGAGGAAATTGATGCATGACCCCCTTCTCCCTTCCTTTGCCTTCTTTGCTCAAGTAAAAAATTTCCACAGCAGGATAGCCAGCTCCACAAACTGTAAAATCCCAAACCAAACAAAATCACAAAACTGAAAACCACCACCAGAAAAACCAAACCCAAACCAAAAGCAAACCACATCCCACAGGACAACATAAACGCATTGCATTTTTCTTATAATCCAACATCTTGAATGCCTATCATTAAATGAGTATCTTAGAAAAACAAAAGCAAAACATACTTTTTGGACAACAGAGTCTACAAGGGAGGGGAAGGAAAACAAAAGTTTGAAGTTCAGGAACTAGAATACAAACTCAACTTCATGATTAAAAACTGTCATGGAAATTGGCAATGGTGTTTTGAGTACGGTTAAAGCAGTCCCGTCTAGACACTGAATTTTTAAGGGCACATACCTGCTCATGTTTGACTCGCAAGGAGGAAATGGGAGTTATAAAGGGAAGAAAAAGGAATATATGCAGGGCTCTTCACCTTACCTAGAAGCTGTAATTCAGAAAAAGATTGTTCCCTTAATACATAATAAAAAGGGAAAAAAAAAGCAAAACAAACAAAAAACAAAAAAACAAAACCAAAAAGCCAGGAACCCTTAGGAGCAATCCAGCACTGCTGCCCCCCAAATTATTACATTTGAATTAACAATTCTTTGAAAATGCAACACAACATGTTCACGGCTAACAATGAATAATAAATAATATAAATCATGGCTCGGTTTGGAGGAGCTTGGTCCATTCTCCTTCTCCAATTTCATCTATACCAGACACCATCTACCAAACATGTTGCTAGTCCTAGCACACCAACCTTTTAGTCAAGGACTGCTCTTCACTTAAGAGCTGCAAGAGTCTAATATATAAAATAGAAACAGACCATACATTGAGACAATCACATGGACAAAGCAGACACAAGTATGCTCTCTTTTCAGTAGCTGTTCCTGTACAGGATCTTTTGTCACAGCAAAAGTCCATCAACGACAAAAACCTCAGGAGAAACTGATTGAGCTCCACATGGTTGAACAGTGAATTGCCAGGCTGCTTTGCCATTGGGGTAGGGGGACATGCAGGAATTATCATCAAACAGTAGATAAAATTAAGGGAGGCAGAACCTGCACCCCCACACAACATGAACTGATGCATTTTAATAACACCAATGTTACCCACAACGAAGTCCCTTAGGGAGGGCAGCACCATAAAGAGAAAAATCACTCTAGTTGTAAACCTTGGCCTGAAGGCTAAGATTTTGTAAGTAGGACAACCACACAAGCTCTTGTATGGTTCTCCTGAGTAGACGAAGCCTATACTCTAGCAGTAGCAAGCCATGGACACAGGTTTCTCTCAACACATCCTAAACTGTGACAGAGACAAATCAAAACCCAGTAAGCTTCAGGAATTGCTGTGACACACTGGAAACAATTACAGCTGTTTTGGGAGGCTGACTTATTTTCAGGGTCAGGAAGGGGACCCTTCTAAAACGAAGATGTAAAAGGTCAAAAAATGCCTGTGTCTAATAAGTGAGGAAGGAGAGAAAAAAAAAAAGAAAAGCCCCTTACAGCTTCACCAGCACCTCCTGTTCCTGCTGGGTTGCATCCCCAGTGGCAGGGGCAGCAACAGGCACTGCCACTAGAGAGGATGTCCCAGGTCTGCGGCACCTCTCCTTCCACCACCACCAGTTAGAGTGGGGGACTGAGCAAGGGCTGACCGAGTGGCAAAACTGTTGCCTGCTTTGCATGGGAATGCTGGCATCAACGGGTGTGTGCATTCCCCCAGGTAACCAGAACACACCAACCGCTGATCTGCAGCAACCATGCCCGGCCAGAAACAGCACATGCAGTTCCTTAAATAGACAGTAAATACAGTGCTAAACATCAACACAGGTAAGAGAAGAGCAACAGCAGGTAACCGCCAACAAGTAATGTTTTACAAAGCAGGACATTTTGAGTAATTTTATGCAGATTCAATGCCTGGTTCCCCTCTCCAGTGATTGATTCAGGGCTTGTTCCTACTCCCTGGACTGTGAAAAACCAGCGGTCCCCTATGCTCACTAGGTGCCCAAAGTTCAACAGTAGGAATTCCCATCCTTTCCCCTGCCAGCAGCAAATATTTAGGAGGAGAGCCAGGCAGAACTATACAGCTAACATCAAGTAAGAAATCCTCCTGCACAGGCATCTCTACGATTTCAGGCTCTCTGTCATCCTCATGAGCTCCACCAATGCAGCACCCCAATCACAAGGTTGCTGGTTTTAAATATAGCTGGCTGGAAGCACAAGAGCTTGTTGGAGGCCTTCTGTATGTTAAGATTTCTTCATCTTCTGTTGTGCAGTGACAATATTTTACACCTTTAAGCGAGGTTGCTGACAGAAACTGAAGTTGTAACTACAATTCTCCACCACACCTTTAGACATGTTATTGCACGCTCTCTGTCCCAAGTGCCATGGCATTTAAATCAGAACATACAAACAAGGTTTCATGCTTCAGATCTAAACAGATACCACCAATAAAGGTTAGAAACACACAGCCTCTAGCTACTGCTGTGAGTGAAGACAACAATCCCCTTAAAAATGTAAAGACTGCATGCTTTTTCCACTCTCCAGTACAGAAGTCATCATGCAGAGCAGTATTCCCATAAAAGAAGTATCGCCAGTCTAGATGAACAGGAAATAACACACCATGCAATGACATACAGTTTTACCAGATTCAGTAATTAAAAACTCAAATGTAAAAAAAATGAAAAGCAAACACAAAGTCATCATCAAGTTTTCTGTTTTATTTAAGATTTTAGTTTTAATTCTGAAGAAAGAGGTACATTTCCTTGGTTTTAGTTTTAGCGTCAGGTTATAACCATGTTTATTTATCTGTTTCTTTTTTCCTGTCTTTTCAATACTGCACAAACGTCCAGAAACTACAGGGTTAAGTAAAAGCTGCAGGCAGAGGAGGTCAGAGGTTGCTCCTGATGGTGATCATGTGGCCCCAATGCAGTGCTATCCCAGAGTGCTCTAATCAGGTGGATCTTTTTTATTTAAAAAAAAAAAATAAAAAAAAAAAGAAAGAGAGACTAAACAGAGGAGACAGAAAGACTGAAGTAAATACCACTCGTGTTTCAGCTGCTTATGATTATATTATGTATACACTAGGTATTAAATCTGTGAATACTTTTAAAACATTAAGGTTTACTTTAAATCTAAAGCCAAAATTAAAGAAAAATCTTATTCTCCCCTCTTTAAGCCACTCTTTAGCAACATGCCAGTTACTCATAGCTGTAAGTGTTCTGTCTTTCAACACACTTCATGTCAAACCGACTGACATAATAAAATCCCTTTCTCAAAAAAAAAAAAAAAAAAAAACCAAACCAAACCCCAACACAGCAATTTCCCTGTGTAGTGCCACACTGAATGCAAAATAAATGCTAGGCCACTGCTTGCCCCATATGTTCAGTAATGTCATTTAAATGAAATACCCTTTTCACGTCTCTGCATTTTGATTCTGCAATGCATTTTTCCCCTACTGCAGATTGACACTTTTCCACTAGGCAAAAATACTCATATGCAAAAGACGTAAGACAGTACTATTCTTCTTAAGCACTGAGACTGCATTTTGATTGCTCTCTCTCTCTTTTTTTTTTTCTCCTCAGAATGGTTAGAAGTATTTCAAACAGTGTATTTCGGACACTGGCTCAGCAAAAACTTAACAAAAAGATACAGTCATGACCCTGTGATGGCATTGCATTTGGGGGGGGAAGTTTGATCAGGAACTGGATTCTTCAGAAAGAAAGATATGACAGGAAACAGTAGGTGGGCATGGGGAGGAGTCAGGGTGGGACACTTCCTGCATTTCTAACGTTTTGGGTTTTCTTTTTTCTTTTTTTAATTCTTCCTCCTTTCCTAATGACGATCCAGCGCTGAGCTCTGTAGTAGATCTGTGGGGGTTTTACTGGGGGGTCTGAAGGCTGTCTGAAAGCCTGGAGGTGGGGAATGGAAGCTGGTGGGGTTTGAAGGAGGAGAGTAGGGATTCCAACTGGCTCTGTGAAGAGGGATCTGTGTGCCGAAGGGGTTACTGTGGTGCGTCTGTGATGGTGCTGCACTGGGGCCGTCCACCTCTGTGAGGGCCTGAAGAGATTTTAGCCAATGTGGAGGATTGTCATCTTGAAGGGTGTCTAAACTGTTTCCTGTGGAAGCTGGGATACCTATGAAAAGAAGAAAAAAACAGGGATACAGGCAAGTCAGAGCAGAAGCAATAAGCTGAGCATGAAGGAGGTCAATTTAACCTAACAAACAGCAACAGTGAGAAAACATGATTTATCTGTACAGCAAATGCATTTTACATTATTATATATAATTACCCTGCCCACAAAACGTTTAACATTAAATCCAGACAAAACATTTAGCATTAAATCAGTTGCCCCTCAGAGCACTTCATAACCACACATTTTTCTATCAAACATCCTTTGCAAGAACTGCATTCCTGTTGACATGACCTTACCACACCAAACTATCAGTACACTGCACGCTTCACCTCCTACTCTGCCTGCCTGAACCATGCTTCAGCCTCTCTAACAGGGAAACACAACCAGCCAGCCTTATAAAAGAGAGCTTTATAAACAAGTGGAGTATGTCCCTTTTTAAATAACAAAGTCCAGTGAATGCCTTCAGTGCCTCAGGACCAGCGGCGCACATACCGGACATGCCACCCAACAGACGGGACACCTATAGATTGACCCTATAGATAAGCGCTGATCCACCTGACTGCCTGCAAAGGTCCCGGGCATGCATTGCAAAGGCCTAAGTGACACTTTGTTATACCTAGCAGTTCCACAAAAATTCCTGGACCCTTGAGGTTTTGTGGATGGAAGCTGGAAGAGACCACCGCATACTGACTTGTTCTTTTTTGCAGATGTTAAATCAGTTTGTGCCAAACACCCATTTGATGGTTTGCCAGCGGAGCTGAAGGAGTGAGAAACGGTTACCTGTGATGATTGCGGGGTCCATCCAGCTGCCAGGGCTGTCCCAATTCAGGCTGTCGGTGGTGGCAGTGTTGGACGTTGGTACACTGTGGTTGGCGTTGGAGGGGGAAGAAGCATTGGGCAGTCCACCAAAGTTGATGTTAATGTTCGGTAGAAGTGCCCTTAGCCCGTCCTGCCATTCCTTCATATTTAAACTCTCTACAGAACTGCTGTTGTCTGGGAGATTTACCAACAAAAAAAAAAATGAAAGATAAAAAATAAAAAGCTGAAGTTAGAAACAGATGTCCTTCTTTGGTGGGGTATGGGATTTTCTTTTTACTTTTTAAGCTAAGCATGTAATACTTTCCCTGTCCAAAAACTAGGGTCAATGTCTGTGTGACTGATGAATTATTCATAGGGGCTGGCACATTTTAAACCAGGTATGAGGGAGTGGGAGAAAGATTTAACTCCTCCCCCAGTTTGTATTTCCCCCTTTTTTTTTTTCAGTTCAGAGACTCGAATTATCAAGGCCACAGTGGTTCTCCCTCTATTACTAACAGGGGAAAAGCTACCAGATGCTCTATGAGAATACCTCTTGTTACAAGCTAGACAACCCAATCTGGCTGCTTTATTAACAGGCAGCAGGCTCAAAAGGGTTGTTTTCTTTGAAGTGTATCGAAATGAAGAAAGGCTAGGTAGGGCTTTGCAATAGAAACCGAACATGAGGAACCAGGGAAGTGGAGGAATATCACGGAAGTTTTTTGTTTTGTTACAGCTTGCTCATTCACAGCCCTACAGATGTTCTTCCGAAGGAAATGGCAATTAGGTTCTCATGAAGTCGGAGGGAGTGCAATTTCCTCTTGCAGTTGAAGAACAGTAGTGAAAATTCTTTAGAGACCTTTCAGAATAAGTCCCGACACAGCAACAGCCTCAAAACTTTGGGAGGCAAACCAGCTGGACACCAAAACAGACAAGTCTCAACTATTTGCCTGGATGTTTCAGAGCACGTAGTGAAATAGGACAACAGGATAACATGGCTATTAGCACTACAGCAAGTGATCCCTAAAAACAGATGTTTAACCATTCTATCTAGAACAGACTACCAGGTTCTAAGAGCCACCTCCTTTAGGTATATTAAAGCAAAAGAAACCAGGCGGGAGCATCCCAGTATTTATCAGCCAATACAGAAAGTAACTTAATTAAGTTGTGGTCAAGTACATTTTAAAAGAAAGTGCTGGGTAGTACATTGGCAGCACACTCTCTTTAACAAAATCCTAAAATATAATTTTATTTTAATTATCTCTTCCTGTCCAAATTAAAGAAATGACCTTGATGCCAATCAGAAGTCTTACAGTGAGTTACTTACACAATATTGTTACTTCATCAACAACAGAAGAGATTTGAGCCTTCACGGAAAACCAGAGGATATCAGTAACTTGCAACTCTATGTTGGGGGGGTGAATAAAGTTTCACTTGCTATGAAAACCTGCCTTAGCAATTTTTGTAAAGCTGAATGCTCAGAAAAAACTGATGTTTCGAGCAATTACCTTTTTGTAACTAGAGGGGGTGGGAGGAGAAGCAAGCTCTTGAAAGCCTGTGCTTTCATGTAGAACTCTCCTTCCCCAGGCCAGACAATTTTTAGAATAAGACTTATATAAGATTATGCTTCTGTACAGAACTGCAGCAAGCAACTCCAATCACAAATCACAGCTCAGTCATACCTCAGTCCATGTAACCAACCTAACTTCAAAACAAATTACTATGCAAATCTGCTATATCCACTTTACCCTATGATGACTGCTGGAGCAATACATTCATTTCTAACCCTATGCATACCTAATGCAGCTGTTTTAGTGCAAGCATCCATCTTCATGCATAAATGTCAGCTACTCTCCTGCTATGTGGGGACACCTAGAACACCTGTGGCCCAACCGATACTGTGCAGGGAGCCTGGACAAGGATAACAGCACAGATGCTAACAGCATTCTAAAGTCATCCTCTGTACCTGAGCAAGTCTGCAGAATACATCTGACCACAGACTTTTGAAGGTTTACAGCTGTCTGCTGTCATCACCATGCACTGACTGAAGCTGGAGAAACACTCTTCATCAGAGATTACAGCATGAAGTACCTCCATGGGGGAGACAGACAATTCCTAAGCATTCCCATAAACAAACAACAGACGGATCAAAACTCAGGCAGTAGAAATAAACCCCAAAGCCTGCCTATTTTAACACACACCATGATATATCTGAAGATAAAATTTTGAAGTGCTACAAGAGAAAAAGTAGCAGTGACAGAACTGCAGCTCTGCTTCAAGCAAGTAACTTAAGATCAGCTTTTTAGTAGTGCTTTTAGCAAACAAGAGACAATCAAGCGTCCAGACTTATGCGTGACCATCCACACACTGTGTTCAGCAATGTAACGTGCTTATGGGGCATACAAGGCATTTACGGTGAAAAAAAGCAGGCTTATCAGCAATTTGTTCTGGGTTAATTCAGCATTGAGCCACAGTGCATACAACTGGTTTGACTTCTAGATCCATTTCTCCCACTGTGAATCAAGTATACTTCCTGTTCCCTCCAGAGCTCCCACTGTTTTCTCTGAAATACTAATGCACACAATAAACAGTTTTAAAGAGTTTGGTGCAGTATACTTTTCATTCAAACCTATGATCTTAGGGTTAAAAAAAATAATCAACATTTCAAAAAGTATTAGCCAGAATTATCCTCAATAGGCATTTGCTCACAACCCTCTTGAACATCCGTCTCAAGCCTATTTGAGACATTTCTAAATACATTTTTTGGAACAGAAGTAGCCAGCTCATGATCACGGAAATAACTGCAACAGATTCTCCATGGTACACTCTTAAGTTTCTACTTTATTTTCTCACAGCTGCTTCCAACAGCTTGTGCAAAGAAATACAGTTCAGTTTAATTATTTGCTTCTGCAAAACGCACACACAAGATGCTTACTAGGAGCATGCATTAGTGAGCATACTCACTGCAATACCTTTGAGCTCTGCAAGATCATAGTGATCCTAATCATGGACATTACTAACCACTAATATGCCCTCCTCAAAGTTCATGTGCAAGTAAATAAACGTGTAGTAAACTACACACTTGCAAAATGTCATTGAGGAAGTCTAATGAAGACAAAGCCAGCAACATTTCCCAAGGAATGGGACAGGAAAAAAATGTGGTAGGACATTAGGCCACCTTGGGCTAGGAAAATACATGTATTTTTGTCACATTATTCTCCATTTAAAAAAAGACATAACACAGCATATGTAAGAGTCCAGAAAGATAACAAGCAGTTTTGATACAAGATTTTCATGGAACAGAAAAGGCTGGCACTTTTCGGTGAGGAGACATTAATCTGTGTCAGGCATGGTGCACCACTGCTGTGTGCCCTCACACAGAACAAAAGAAAGTTAAAGACATTCTTCCTCAGTTTCTTCTACCTCAACTGTCAGTACAAAATTCAGTTAGAGGCACAGACATCCATGTTTTACTTGCTAGCAATAAGGAAGTTACTTATTAAAGTCTTGTGCTCCTGGGTACAAAAGTGACAAACCAGAAAGTTCCCAAAGATTTATCATCTTTCCCAGGCAGCTGGGTTCGCAGAGCTGAAAGGCAAGCTCTGATAAAAACATTGCCCTCTAACACCAAAGGAAAAGAAAGCAACATGTCAGGTGTCTCTAACAGGGTTTTCCAGCTTGGCTAGCAAATGCACATGGTAAAGAAAAAAAAGGCCCCAAACATGACCAAAGTTCACAGCTTTGTCAGACTCCCAGCCCTTAAGCTGCAATTAAGTTATTCTTGTAATATGGGATCTGGTAAGGGATTAAAATGTATTAAGGTGTTAAAGTAGAAGGGATCAGTGGAGAACGCAAGGCTTTATGACACTCCCTGTGTTGCCTTCTGAGGCCTCAGTTACTGTTTGTGATAGGTACAACACCCAATTACAAAAGTTCCTGATGGAACCCAAGTACATGAGCCATCTCCAGGCACCACACACCTGTACCCAAACCAAACAATTAAACGAGCATGTCTTTGCTGGAGTCTGACAAGTTTTAAACAAGAGCCTAAGTGAAAATACAAGTCCACCCCAGAGTCAGGAGTTACTTCCACCATCTAAAGAAAATACGCATCTTCATAAGATCGTAGAATGGTCTGGGTTAGAAGAGACCTTTAAAGGTCATCTCATCCAACCCCCCTGCCATGTTCAGGGACATCTTCCACTAGATGAGGCTGTTCAGAACCCTATCCTACTCGGCCCTGAACACTTCCAAGGCCAGGACAAGGAGAACCAAACCCAAACTCACACACATACCACTCCCTCCCCCCCAGCTAGCTTATCTTTTCTGTTAAATTTATGCTTCCCCATGAAGCCAGTTCTGCAGTTTAAAAAGATCTATTAAAAGGGCATTTGCTTATTATCTTTCCCTAATTCTAAATTTAATTGGTTAAAGGGACTAATTTTTAGAGTAGCTAAAAGACTTCTCAGTTGGACATCATAACACAGGGGTGTGAGAACCAATACACCACCGTCTCTCTCTTTCAAGGAGTGGAAATACTGTCTCCTTCCACAGACTCATCCTACTTTAAAGCAGTATGTCCACAGACAGTAGAAAAACACAGAAGAAAACAAAACCCAGTTGACTTCAGTGAGAAGATATTACACACCAAGATAAATCGGAGATCTCTTCCACCATGCCCCAGCTTTGTCTCTGAGAAGACAGAATAATCTGATGAAGCATCACCAAAAGCACCACTCCTCACATGAAAAATATGCTTGAATACACATCCCAAACTCCAGCCTTTCCTTGCTGTGCATTTCATAATCCTCTCTGGTCTAGCAGAAACTTGTGTTTACAGAGGTGAACAGATCCCACAGTTCTAGCATTGAACTTTGTCATGTGTCTGAGGTAGTATGCCAATATGAAATACCTGTATGTAAAATTTTCAAAGCCAAC
>JBCJKH010064683.1:19355-42033 GCA_039877255.1 Loriculus beryllinus
TGGGACAGCATGTCTTACAGTTTATATGGTGGGAGACAAGCACAGTAAAACAAATGTTCTACAGAGACTAGACCATTTCAAATTATTGCCCCAATTCTGGTACAAGTCTATGGTCAAATCTGTATTAAGATTCATACAGTACACGCTTAACTAAATACAGCTAATAGCAAAGATCACAAGACCACCACATTAAGGGTAAAGCAAATGTATTTCTTTGCTCTGCCAAAATTATATTCCAAGCTATTACAAGAGCCTGGTTTTGTACTAATTGTGTAAAACCATTAAATACCTTTATGCCAAGAGTCCTAAATGTCCTAGTTCCACAGAAAAACAAGCAGTCCTGCAAATGTAGGTTGCAATTATTTATTTCTTTAAGAATCTATCAGTATGCCTTGTGTGTGACAAAGGCACAAAACAGCACTATAGAAAAGCTTCAAATAAGCAAAAGAAATTCAGAGGAAAATCATCATGTGAAACAAAAATAAACTGAATTATCAGTGTCATGTACCTGACTGCAGAGAGTGAAGAGACTACCAAGGTGCATTCTGTAATAGACTGGCTATTGCAACGACCTGCTTGTAAAAAGTCCTGTGTGAAATCTTCAAAGACACTGTACAGTAACAGTTTTGAAGCCTTGGCAAGACAATCAGAATGCCCAAGTTCAGCTGGGGTGGGGGAAAAGACTACCAGGAGTTCACCAGGAGTCTTTCAACATGATTAGAAACAAATGGGGCCACCAGAAGAACATATCCTTTGCAGTGACATCTCTGAGACTTCACTGATTCTGTGTGCCTGTGATTTCTAGGAATCCCACAATGCTTAAAACAAATGACAAGAGTTTCACCCATTCACAGAGGCCTGAGAATGTCACTGGCAGGTTAAAGCAAACTGAATCTATCAGCATAAATAGCAGTGCTATTCCAGTGCATCAGGAATACAAATAACCACTTTGTATTAGAGAGATATCAAGTGACAGAAGCACTGGCAGATAAAGCTGCTTGCAGGGAATATCTAAAAGCCTCACCAACATTTCTGACACATGGGAAGCAACTTGGCAATCCATGAAAACAGCTTTCTAAGTGTCATACCACAATGTGGATTTCACATGGGAGACTTACAGTCTTGAGCTCCAAGAGCTGGGGAAACAAGAGGTGTACGTACATAAATGCACATGTATACGTATACGTACATCTACACACCTACAAAATTGTCTTTGTTAGTCAAGAGACACACGTCTCCCCTCAGCTTTAAAACAGCGCATGCAAAGCAGCTTTTATCTTGATTCCATGTTGATTTCCATTGTCAGATTACATGGCTGTCTTTCAAACCGAGCAAACAAAAAAGCACTATTTTTTTAATTCAAAATAAATCAAGTGCAATGTAACACGCCAGTAAGCCAAATTATCAAGTAGAAGAGGAATATACTGAATTCTAAAGTATACACTTCAAAGGGAAGTAATTTTTTCTCAATAATTTTCCAGCACAACTTTTAAGCTGTGACGAAATAAGTGTAAAAAGTCAGAAAATTTAATTTCTTTCCAGGGAAAATCCCTTCTACAACAGCAGTGAGAGGACATCTTAGATATTCAACAGGAAGACTCATATTTGCTTATATGCACAGTATCAGGATTTTATTAGGCTTGAGAAAAGCAATTTTACTTTAAATATTAAGGAAAGTTCTTGTGATTTACTTACCAGAACTCAAGAGGCCAAATCTAATACCTAGTTATAGCAATCAGCCACCCAATTTTAAGCTCTAAATAAACTCCAAATTGAGACTCCAATTTGCTCTGAAAACCATGCTTGACTTCATATCCAGTGTTTCCACAGTATCCCACTTTTTATTACTGACTTTTCAATCATTTATTGCTAAAAACATATAGTGGTCAATTGCAGGACTTAAATCTAATTGGGGCCCACTGCCATGCATACAAAGACGACAATATATTCTGTAATGATTCCACCTCAGTCAATAGCCTCTTTTTCACGTGAGCTAGCAAGATGCTTCTCATCCAAAGCACCCCATAAGAAAACAGCCAGTTCTTACCACTGATAATCTTCAATATTAACATAAATACACAAAGACTTAAGATACTGAAATCTACATACAGAACAGTTTGATTAAAAAACTTAGAAAAACCATGAGTTTTTATTAATCTGAGAAAAATCATTCATTTAATCCATGTACACCTGCTGCTTACTCTCAGATCCTGCACCATGATTTAATGTCACTAGGATACCCTGTGTCCTGAGTTCAGCAGTAGCAGTAGGAGAAAAATGACTGCTACTGCTGAACCCAGGACACCCTGTCTGTCAACAAAAAACCAATACTTTGACCTGACATTAAAATCCTGGGTCTACAAGTATACTTGTGGGTATATGTATAGACATATGCATAAATAAGAATATCTGGATTTTGCCCTATGGCAAATGCAATAACTACAATTTGGGGGGGGAAATCAGATCCTCGAGCTGTAGAGATAATTAACAAGAGCTTTTCTAGTTATGAAAGTTCTAGACTCCAGGTCCTCAAAACCCATTCTCTAACTAAAGCTGTGAGACCAGCATTAGTACAGCAAATGCATACTCTGAGAAATGATAAATTATTTTTTTCAGAGCTGTAATAAACAATTAAGGCTAATGTACATTTGTAGATACTTCAATCATTCTGTGGGAAGATCAGATAAACCTAAGAAGAAAAACAGACCTTCCAGGATATGAAATTAATTCTGATTACTAAATACTGTCTTCCAGTAGAGGTGACCTACTTTTTAAATACATGGGGGTTTTAAAGTAATTCCTTTGCGAACAAGCTGAAGTTCAAATGAGGTTGTGATGTAGAAGGAACCAACAGACAGCAAAGCATAGAAAAGATCAGATTTTTTTCTTTATTCCGCCCTCCCAATGCAATTGGGTATTGCTGAAGGAGAAGCACTTTTTGTAAAGCTGCTTTTTCAATTGCTGTTATCCCTTCAGGATATTTCATTTACACTCCTCCCCAGTACAATTTCTAAAAAGATTGCTTTTGCCCTTTCTCCATTGATTCTTCAAGTCGGTGCATTTCAAAATATGTTTCTGCAGAAAGCAGATGAACTGTCGGTGCTTTCTGCTAAACTTTGTCAGTCATAATTGGTATTTTGTGGGACGGACTTGACTTAGAAGGAGCTGAAGTTTCAGATCTGTGCCCAAGACACAGCCTCTTGTCAAACACTGCCACTAACAGGTGGCACTGCCAAGTGTACTAACTTCCAGTCTCTAAAGGAAAAATGCCAGGGTTTTAACATCACTAAGACAATTACATCTTTTAACTCATGCTGGAGGTTTATTGTGTATTTTGAAGTGCCAGTCTGTAGTTTAGAAAGCACTGAAGAGAACACAGCACCCCTAGGCTGAGCGTCTGCCTACTGGAGGAGAGAGACACATGCTACATCAGCCAACAGAACTGGCTCTTAACACCACTGCAGAGCAGTCCTAAGATCTTACAAGGAAACAGCTTTTTCTAACTTTTGGTGAACCAGCCCTAAAGAGGAAGGAAAAGTTCTTGTTCTGAAAGGAATAAGTACACCACCCCTAAAACACAAACGTCCAGTATCTAGTGCAGCCGAACCTCATTTTATGACACAACTACAGACATACACAGTCAAGGAATTTGATGTGAAATATCTCCTGTATACTTATTCCCCCTCTATTTCTGGGAAGGAGTTACCCAAAAAGTTGTCAGGACTGATGGTCTAGAATGCAAATTAGGTCAGCCACTCAGGCCACCTATTTCAGTGAACAATGAGTTTATTTCAAGTCTAGCAGTGTTAAAGTGATTAGTCATTCCTCTGATGTACTGCAGCCAAAAAAAGTTAAGAGGATTTCCCCTCCACCTTTTTCTTAGCATTTTTATCACATTTTCATCTTCCAAAATAAAATTACACATTTAAAACCAGGCATCTTACTACTCAAAAAGGATGCCTATTTTTCACTGCCACCCCTAATGTTACAATCAAGGATTAAGAAATATTTAAGACTTTAAAACCAAGCTCCTGGAAATGAGGCACAGATACTTATATGTCAAGCTTTATTTGAAACAGTATCTCCTATATAATAATATGAAAAAAATCCACAGCTTTTACAAGCAATTGCAACATTAACACTGAAAAGGCACTAGGAGGGAAGGGCGGCTATGTGAGGTGAGATGTTGGAACAGATGAAGAAGCAGCAGGACTTAAAGGACAGGTGATCTGGATGAAGTTCTCCCAGAAACTGTGACAAGATTATGCTACAGAAGTCAGGCCTTAGTAGTAAATGTAACAAGTACATGAGAGTTAAGGGATAAGACACCAGAGGTACGACAAGGAACATCCATAGCAGATTTCAAACAGTGTGACTGTTTGAGATTAATCCAAAATGCCATTTACTTCATTCGAAACCTGGCAGCACCCAGGTGCATTAAAAAAACACCTCCAAAGCAACAGAAGCAAGCAAGCCAATAGTTCATTTTCAAATCAAACTTGCTCCATATTGTGCTAAACACTTCACCTCTTCTCCAGTGAAACAAAATTAGTTATGATGGGAAATAAATAGAGAATGCATTTTGTGTGTGGGGGATACACACAGACAGAAAGCACCTCCTGAAGAAGGGTTGTGGAGGCCCAAGAACCTCTACGGAAAGAAATGGGATGGAGTGGGTGAAAGGACTGCTAAAAACAAAACGTTCAGTGGCAAAAACTGCAATAGGAACAGTTATTTTTGCTGAGGAAAATGAGATACACAGGGTCTGTGCAAGGGTCAGTAAAAGCAATACTGGTAACAGCTAAGGGCTGTTTACAAACAATTTTTCATTTTAGTGAATCAAATCAGTGTTCAGGCCTTTATTTTCAAATGAGGACTGACCTTGATAATCAGGGTAACACATCCACTTCTGAGAGGAGCTGCTCTGCACTGTGGAAAGATACAAACCTTTGGAGGTGTCACACACAACCCCTATAACTAATAGTTGCATCAGCCAAGATTTTCAGACTTTGTATTTTCAATACTTCTACCTAATCAGAGAAAGCCTTCAGCTATGGGAAGCAACAGATCTAACCAAGGGCACAGTAAAGATGACATTCAGCTGCCATGCTTTCTGCCCAGCTGCTGTCAGAAAGCCAAACATCAAAGACAACTAACAAGGATTAAGAGAAAAAGTTAATGGACTAATGCATCTCTTACTGTTAAAGTAAGGCCATCAGTACTTAAAACCTGTGTCAAACATATTGTTAGGTCAAGAGAAAAAGTGTAGCAAAACGTTAATTCAACCACTGCATCCATATAAAGGGATGTGAGGCAACACTGTTTAAGTCACATTGCCAGTTGCTAGGGCATGGGATTAAATGCATTTTGTACACAGCATCTGAAGAGTCTTAAATTTTACAGCATGCTTAATTCAACAGCCATACCACATGGGCTCTTTCAAAAAGGCAAAGTAGAAGAAATAGAACCCCTCTCCAAACCCCATACCAAATTATTATCTTGAGACCACAGAAGAGTGTCAGCTGCAAATTCAATTTTTTTTGTCCATGACTATATGAAACAAGCCATGTTTTCCTTTGTTCAGGAGACATTATCAACTATTAAGAATCAACCCAGAGGGAAGAGACAAAGTCAAAAGGACAAAGGTCAAATAAGAAGTGTGCACCCCAAATAGAAATGTAGTTATGTTTGGAGAACAGAGCATGTCAACACTAATTCCGATATCCCATCCTTCTCTGTGGTCTGAGTAAAGTCTTTTAAACAATAAGATCATAGTCAACATTTAGAGACCTTCCCTTCTTTTACTAAAAAGTTATCCAAAAGGTAGCATTAAGCAAGAAAAGATTTGATGTTCAAGACAAGTTTAATAGCTGGGGGCACAGAGGCCAGAAAGTAAAAAGCCAGACAAGACATAAGTTATTCAGATATGGAAGAGCTCAAGACTTAAATAAGCAGTAAGGCTGTGGATCTTCTTAATATAACCTCCATGGCTTTGCCCTCCCTGCCACCTGCTATTGCTTCACAACCTAAATACAGGCAAGACTCCAAAATGTGCATGCTAATAGGAGTCTTGATAAGGAACGCAACACCACTATCACAAAGACTGTTGGATGGCATCCAAAGTTAATACAATTGTAAACTTAAAGATGAGATTGAGACAATAAATAGGTACACGTAATTCCATCAATTAGGCTGTACATATTCAAGAGATGTAAGCCACAATATCAAAACAAATGGTTAAGAGAATAGAATTTTGATTTGTCAATTCTATTCAAATATGAAGACTTAGGACATTCAAACCTCCTGTTTTGAAGTTTCAGGAACAGCCCCAATCTGAACAGGGTTTAATTCTTTGTATTTCCTACCTGTGTCTGTGTCCATTTGACTATATCCTTTTACATTTCTAACATATGCATGATACACATAAATTCCCTATGCTCAAGAAGCATTTGGACAATGCTCTGAGAGGTATGGTTTAATTTTCAGGCTGCCCTGTGTGAAGTCACAAGTTGGGCTCAATCTTTTTGGATCTCTTCCAGCTCAAGCTGCTTCAATGACTTACGTGAGTAAAATAGACACACAATATTGTATAACATTATTCTTGTAAGAGTTTGAATTTCAAACTATCCCATTATTGAGCTAAGTTCTTGCAATTATTTTTTTTTTCTCATTTGGAATTATGTTCAGGATATTTAGGAAATTAATTAATGAAGTAACAGCCAGTTTCAAAATGCCAAGTACTTCACCTTGCATAGAACTAATGGGAAGGGCAAATTAACCATTTACAGCTTCTTCTCATACCTTTAACTGTGTGAATTTGTTATTACTCAATAAATAAAACTATATATTTCTATTCTCCCATTACTAGTATGCATGTATATAATTCAATAAGCATATATCTCAAAACACACTGTTAATCTGAGACTTACTTTATGATCCAATACTATACCTATTATTTTACAACACACCACTGGGCAGTAGGGTAGCAAAGATGACAGCATGTTAGCTATCAAATTACAAAGAGTTTCCTGTTATCCTAAAGTAACATAAAAATAAAGGCATGTACGCACCCACCCACACGGCTGTCAGTGGATCTTTCCTATGTGCAGGATAAAGGATAGGCAATGTCCTTCGTTCTTAGGATAACTTGCACACAGGCTAGGGTAAGACTGCTTTTAGCAACAATCATGTTGTCCATGAATAAGAAGTTACTGAACTTTTCTGGTAAAGCACAGTTACACAGTTACACAGTTATAATTACACAGCAAATCACCTAATCCATCCCACACCAGAGAACAGCAACAAGCCTAAATTGTCTCTTACAATGAGAACATGTAACATCTGCTATGGTTTGCAAAACGCTAGTTTGAGAATCAGTCAATCAAAAAGTTCATTTAAATATGGGCTGGGGACAAATGTATGCCTGATGAATGTGACACATTTCAAGTATATGCATAATAAAACTATTAAGTCAATCATGTGTCATTGTATTATTTCACTGGTAACTGCTGAATGAGTTTAATAAGTACTACTTACTCTGAGAAATAGGATACCAAATTCCACATAAAAATTAATCTTAAATGAGAGCTTTAAAATATTAAAAAAGAATATGTAGGTAGAGCTTGCGTCCATTTAAATCTGGTACACGCCACAAAACAACCCTACCTCAAACTGTGGGGTTATGAGTATCACACAGCTTTGATTCTTGACTAAAAGACAGCTTTAGAACATTATATTTAACATGTCACACATGAGCATTTCAAATTCATGTGAATATTAATGCCTACCTAAAGCCAATGCAGCAGTTTAAAAGATGTAATTTTCTTCATACAAGCTTCCAAGCCACAAATACACTTTGTGAAATCAACTAAAATTGGATTTAGAAAGCCTAGAAAGTAGTTTACTAGCTTCATATGAAGTATATAGGTCTGCTTAATCCCACATAAATGAATAGAGAAGTTTAAAAGGATTGCTTAAGTAGAGCAGGAAAATGCACAGAATAAATTAATGTTTTGTTTTGAATAAATGGTCCACTATTATCCAGTTTATGAATTTATAGTCCTGAAAAAAATTGTGATCAAAGGCCTTAAACTTTCATCTTCAATAGCAGTTGAGGGTCTCTGCTCTAAGACAGAATGTGAAGTTTCAGCTACACTAGGTTTCTTTCGCTGCTACATCCAGAACAACTGAATTGATGACATTTTTTGAAATGCCCTAATAGAGACTAACAAAAGAGCTAACAAAAAGGAGCTCCAGGTATACTACAGCCAATCTATTGCTAAACGGCTAGTGCGATACATACTGCCTTTCTAGTGGGTCAGGTAGAGTCTGTAATAAATTAGTGTAATAAAGTCCTATCAACATGATTTCTCTGTACTTGTACACTACTCTCCTCCCCCAACCCCACCAGACAGCTGAATCTGTAAATCAAGTGATGAAACCAGGAAAATTCTGCAATTATATACCGGCTACTGATAGATTAAAAGCAAGCATAATGAACAGGAAATATTCTTTATAAAAAAAACCATAAAAGGAATTCATTGAGACACTTGTACACTAGATACAGATTTGAAAAGACATAATAATCAATCAATTGGAAGTTAAGTCAGCACACAAAGAAAATTTTTGAGAACATCTCCTGACTTTGAAATTAGCCGTACTTCTGAAGCACTCAGATCACTGAAGAAAACCTAAATACCATGCCAGTAATATAAATCCATAGCCAGCAAACAAAACCAGAACTGACACTGATATCTGACAAGGAGATATATCAAGCTGACATGTAGATCAGCTGAGAAGCGTTTGCACTGCAGCAACTGCTACTCCCCAATTGTCAGCCAGGCAACTAGCAATGTTTCCTATAACAAGAGATAAAGATCAACTCAAAGGAACTTTCCATAGAGACTACAGCAGATGTTTATTTTCTGGTTTTAGCATTGTATGTGACAAAAATATTCTGAGATTAATTGGTTCAAGCAGTTGCATACAAAAAAAAAAGAATTACTTAAATACCAACTCTGTTGCCTTAAAACATGGGAGAAGCCATACACCAAGGATCTATGAGTCTTCCATAAACACAGAGACTTGCTTTCAAACTGCCAAAGACAATTAATGTAATTTAAAGCATATTTTGCAAACCTAGAATCAACCTTTACTACAAACACTATCTTTTGTTGATCTTTTTCAACACAATCGGATTTTTCTGCTCCTCGTAGCCCAGAAGATAGTTTTGTTACTGGCCCCTCAACCTAGCAATTTTCAGAACTGAGTCAGAAAGTTGAAACTTGATGTCTTGCAATGTTCTTAGAAGTTCTGTATGGTTTAGGGCTAAGCAAGCAACAACTTGCAGTGTTAGAGATGGTGCATTTTTGACTCCACATCATAAACAATTAATTTTCCTTTAATTTTGTTTCCTTTCCCTCCAGTGTAACCATTACCAGTCATTTTAGCCTAAAAACCTTGCCACTGCCAGTATAAAAAATTTTGAACTACACACATTTGTAGTCTGTACCAAATGTTTATGCTATGCATAAGCCTAAGGATCCTACAGCAGTACTGTACCTGCAACAAGCCTTCAAAGAGGACAAGTACAGGGAAGCAACAGCCAAAACTAGCTCTTGTACTGGAGCATCAAAGGAAGACAGTGGCTTTTTTTAGATAATTTTCTTCTAGTATAGCTAGTACTTCTCAAAACCCATTGAAGGAAAACTACGCTGGCAACAGCTCAAGAAGCAGTCTTCTCAAAGCTACCAAGAGTTTGCAGAGACTTTCTACCTGCAGTTCGTTATACATTTAATGCATTTTTTTTTTTTCCCACCTCTTAAGAAAAGAGAACCTGTTTGTGCCAGACTAAATTGAAAGCATGGAAGGACTTCAAATTCCAGAAGTGAATTTTTAATCACAACAATTATTGTTACAATTAGCTCTAAGTTGTAATGTTTGCCACAAGAGCCATCAATCCATTCAGAGCAGCCTGAACTGGCCTGACTGCACATTTATCCTCCTCCAGCACCACAGTCCTCACAATCAAGATGAATCCTTGTACACACATTGCAAGCATCCATTCAGTGAAAGATAAGCATAGTATTAAGACCACTTGAAGTACAGGAATGAACAGCACTGAATATTTTATTGTGCAGCCATTTGGTTATGCACAAGAGGGAACAACCCAGCCAAGACATCTGGCACAAAGCACCAGCATTACAGTTTTTTTGCACATTTTAAGAACTCTGGTCAGCACCTGCATATCAACACAGAAGTCACAATGCACTTCCAGGGCCTACTCTTAAAGAAAGCCAGTCTGGCAAGAACCAAAATAACAGTCTGCTATGGCACAAAATTAAGAGGGCACACAATACTCCACCTTCCTTATAAAGCTCAATATTACAAGGCTAAACATCCAGATTTTTTTATATATATATATATATATTTTTAAATGGAAAGGGCCTATTGAAAACAATATTCCTCCCTCAGTTCATAAACCTAGCATGACAGTCAAGAGATACCACTATCACTTGCAGCTGGCTATTCCCTTTTCCTGTCCTAGCTCAAAGAAGCTGAAAGCATTAAGTCATTTTCATGGCTGTCCCGATTCACCTACCTGATATAGGGATCCCTCCCAGACCTGTGCTGTGTTGTGGTGGGAGACTCAAGTCCAAGAAATTACTATTTGAGGTGGGATTTGCTGTGTGGTTCAAGTGCATGATGCTATTGCGTGGGAAGGCCATCCAAGGATAGCGAGCTGCTTGGCCTGGAAAACTGAAGGAGTTGTAAACTGCTCGATGCTGTTGAAACTGTGGGAACCTCTGTGGCATGACTGGAAAGGTGCTACTGAGAGAGTTGGCATTTGTGGGTGCAGCAGGATGCAGAAATCCAGAGCCTGGCCCTTTGGCAGTTGTAGTGTGTGGGGTAGGGTTCTGAAGAGATGTGGGCGAGAGGGAAGGCTGGTCTTGGACTGACAGTTCCTTCTCAATCAGGTCTGCTAAGGCTTTCCGGGTGATGTCAAAGGGGTCAAACCCTAAGTCATCCTCTTGCTGTTTGGAGGAACCAAACCCAAAAGCTGCTTGCCAGTCTGTGGAGGATGATACTGGTATAGTTTCTGTCAGAGAAAAGAGGAACACGAGTTAGAACAAGAATTAGTAACTACCCATACAAAAATTTCAGCCTCACTGTATCTGAATCTATGTTGCCAGTTATCTTTATATAATACTTCTTTACATATTCCCCAAAGACACCTTATTCATCAGCTTAGAAAGCCATTTTCACATCAAACTGTCAGATTTGTACTTATAGTGAAATGGTAGAACTAGAAAATAGTATTTTTACTGCAGAATTGCTCTGTTCCTAAACTACAGAAAAGCCTTACCCAGTAAGTATTTTCAGTAATAGCACCAATTAGGAAGAGACATCACTTGCTTAGAACGCTCTTTACACACCTATTACTTAATGGAAATGTGACCAAGTGAAGTTTAAATAAGGTAGTTATTCAGTTCAGTATTTTGCTTTCAGTATTAATGCTGTGCTTCACCTCTGCTCTGCAAGAAAGGTAGAGTGATGCTCCCTCTCAGAAGGGGAACATTTGAGCAGCGGTTAAGAAAAAACAACAAAAACCAACCCAACACCCCCCCTACTGTCTCCCAGTGAAAACCAACCAAATTCTTAACCAGGTAAGAACTGACAAAACAGAAGGAACTATATCACAAGATATTAGTAAATATTTTGAGGCAGTGTTGCAATAAAGGGTTACCAGAATTTCCCTGCATTTTCAATTACTACTTCGTTTTATTATACTGTTTAAGTCTCTTACTCAGGTTCAGTGAAGGCTGGGTCTAGTTACATAATATTTTTCCTCAAAACCGCGGTAAAAAGCAAGCTGATGAATACGAAGTATTATCACTCACAACATCAGCTCCCTCTGCTGGTAGGGAATCTGGTCTGCTGCCTCAAGTAGCTCAAATTAAGCTCAGTATGCTCTAAGAAATCTATGCTTCTATTTCACTCTAAACCTCATGACAGTAGAGTTTCCAATCTTGTTCTTTGTATTCTTATTTAAATAGCAGCTATACGTTTTATATTAATTATGAAGCAAACAATATATCTACTACCTGAAAATTATCTCTCACTGTTACTTAATCCTCATAAAATTGATGCGTAGGTTACCTTAGCAGTAGCTAATTTCCCTGTAATATTGTATACAAACAGGACTACAACATCCAGAAGTCAGATAAACATTAAAACTAATCACTAAGTAAACCAACCCTGTCCTAAAGTACCATTTACATTCTATTTATTATTGATGTACATTTTACTACTAATATTGTTTCATTTAATTTTCTAACAATTCCCTCAGATTTATAATTTGAGCACTTAATTACCAAGACTATATAAATACAACTAAAGATATGTTTCATTCATATGAAGTGATATTTCATACGAAACTACCTTTCAGTTGATGTAATTAAATCATATTTTTGTATTTTCTGAATGTATATAATCTCACTTCAGAAAGCAGATTAGGCACCTTCAGACAAGTAGGCAGAATACTAAAGAAAATTCTGAATTCTACTGCACAGCTTCTGATGTCAGAATTGCAGATTATAACAAATTATTAAACCAACGTATCATGATACCACATCTTCCTCACTCTCAATAAAACCCTGTAACATTAAATATTAAGCATACATATCACTTCCTATTATTTAGACGGGCACATAGCTGAAGGAAACTAAAATAAGCATTCTGAATACTTAAGCCATGCAGCTGGAAAACTCGTGAAGTTTCTTTTAGAAGTAACCCTTACGCCAGTGTGATTCATTTGTAGTTAAGAGACAAATTTTAATCATTCATGAAGGTGAAAAAAACAGTATGGGAGAAGTCCTAGAGTTTTTGGTTTTTCATAGTTTTAGAAATCAGTTGCAAAAGCAAGCAATACCCAGCCACATAACCTATGTACAAACCTGATGTGAAGAGGCTCTGTGGTTCTGGTGCTGTGGGCCAGTCATTTGAAGTCTGTGGAGAGCTGGGGAATGGAGGAAGCCCACTAGGGATAGGGTTAGGGTGCCGAAAATTGTCAGAGAAGAGTGACTGTGATTCTGTTACAGCCCCTTCAAAAGGGGACCGTGCACTGTGATTAGATGAACTGATGGGTATGACTGGATTGGGTTTTGTTAAACCAGGCGGTGGTGAAGGTGTATCACTATTTGTTATCTACAAGCAAGAGAGAAGAGAAACAATTAGGATATGAATGTTTATATATAAAATATTCTTCACTAATACAGTTGAAAAATTTCTTCAATCTATAACTCAGTTAAGAGTTAATCTATACCACAGTACACTATCAAACATAAAAATCAACAGTAGCATTTCCTACTTTTGTTTAAAATTATGCACTTCAGAAAGTACTGGCTTCTCCAACTACAAGCTGCACTAAGGCCTCAAACTTAATCCTTACTTTTACAGCATTTATCTTAATGTCTCACCTGCTGGGAGCTGTCACCATTTCCTATACTGAGTGAATCTGAAGGTTTGTCGATAGGGCTGCAAAAGTGGGAAGGGAAAAGAAACAATAAGACATTCAAGTATTTAATTTTAAAAAAATCAGTATTTGCTTTTATAGTGGTAAAAAATCCTTGAAACAAAGATGAAGTGTAATTAAATAGGAGAAATAAAGAAGGGAAAATGCCCACTTGAGACTTTTTTTTTTTAATATAATAAACATTTCAATCATTTGCCTTATACTGGCACACTTCTTCCCACCACTCTCCACTCTGCTTGTTGACTGCCCTGTTAAGGAACAAAAAGAAAGTTTTAAACATGCTCATAGTATCGCTATGCCATTCAAAAACCCAAAATTCTTGTACTATGGCACTATTCCATAGCACTCAGTTCCACTTACGCTACTATGAGAAAGAAATTTGGGAACAAATTTGTTTTCCAAATACTTAAGTTGTCAGTTCCCATACAAGTCTTAAATAACTCAGGGGAGAGGTAAAAGACTATTAACTATTTAGTCCTGATGGCAAGTTAATCTTCCCACCAGCCTTTGAGCTTTAACTAGCAGAAATCAGTTCCAAGGTAAGAAAACTGAGTTTTGAGATGACAAAGGGCAAAAAAATGCAGGAAAGATACGGCATCAAAAATTCCCAACAAACTTAAAGAGAATAAAAGATAAGACACAGCAGAAAACCACCTCAGAAAGCTATTAACTGGAAATTAACATGACTTGGCTGAAATGGCACATCTCAGGATTCAAGATTTTGACAGGCATCTGTGAGCTGCCTTAATTATGCTAAATACCACAATAATGAGAAGTATTAGTTCTAGTTCAGATTTAAATCTGTTTTACAACTTTTCAGGGTACTTTCATTGTTACCTACCCATAAGAGAAGATGCACAAGCATCAGGCTGCACAGCCCAAAACACAGTCCTACCGACAAGGACCAGAAGAACATGAATTTCAGTTCCAATTGAAAGCCAGAATGCAATACAAGTAAAATTATAGGCATGATGTATCAGCACAAATTATACATATAGTTATTATTTTAACTGGGTGCAGACTTCGGATTCTAGCTAAACCTTGTTTTCAAACACCCCTTGCTCTTGCAAGGTTCAAATACGTATAGAGGCACATATCAAGGCCAAAAATTCATAAAGGTTGCTTCTCTCACAAGTGTTCTCTCCATCCCAGAATAACTAGTCAAACCCAGAATGAACTCTTCTCCATTCTCAAGAAACTGTGTAAGAGTAACCTGTCAATAAAACCCATTTTTGTGCAAAAGAACACCATCTGAGTCAGCAAAAGAGATAACTGAAGCTGAAGTATTTACAGTTATAAAAATCAGAGGAATATACTTGTAAACAAACATTACTCCAGTACAGATTTAGAGCAGCATACTCAATGGTTGAGCAGCATGAATACAGTTCTTCCACTTAGAAGAAACTGCCCTGGGTTAGTAATTTCTTAATACCTATAACACAAGTATTTGCTGTAGACTCAACCATTCTGATTGCTGAGCTGATATTCCAGCCAAATTCTTTCCCAAAGCTGATGACAGAAAGTCACAATGCTGCAGCTTAAAAAGCTATGTGTTAGACAACTTCTAATGACAATCTAAGTGCTGAAAAGATTTACTATACTCGAACCTGACCAAGGAGTCTTTAATTGTAAGGTAGGCCTCCATACCTCAGAAAGGAACACAATTCATTACCAGCTACAAAAGGTTTACTTAAATTTAGTACATTCTTTTCAGAAAAGATATGGACATTGCATGTTATTACTGAGATGCAACTACAGGATCTCTGATCACACCTCAAAGGGGCAGCTATTAAGCCTAACAATAAGATACCACTTTGAACAGTACTCAGTCTTAATGCATTGGTTCAATATTGATTTAAAACTAAGATCTTAATTGGTAACACCCACTACCTGAAATACTAGGGTTTACCTTGCTATTTTCCCATCCCACCTATGAATGAGCCCAATCGCTATTACCTAAGGGGGTCCATGAATATAAATAAACAGCATGACTACAGACTATCATGGGACCCACAAGTGATGGTTATGATGGAAGAGGACATCAGTTCCATTCCAGAAGGGCACCAAAGAGGAAAACATACTGGTTAGCAATAAGGAAGTTGTTGCAAGCAGCTTCCTCTGCACAAAAGCCTCAGACAAATCTTCTGCCCTGTTGCTCCTGTTACACAGTAATAATCAGGGAACCCTTTCCTCTGCAGTTGTTTCTGCAGCACACCTCTGTAAAGAGGTGACAGACCTCAGCCCTAACGTTTAGCTTCCTTCTGTTGAAGCTTTTCCAAATGACAAGCCTCCTGATGTACAGCAACTAGCGTGTTACTTCTGGGGAAGCTTCTGCACAGAAATTAAGGGCTTAGCTCTGACTGGGACCATGAAGCCATGTAAGCTGTTGATCCCCCAGTTATGCAGTCCCCCTCAGCCTTTACCTGTACCACCCCTTACTAACTTCCTGTTGGGGTTCTCCTGTACAATCTGCCAATCAGTCTTTTTGATATGGGCTAGGCTAAGCCCAACTTGTTATGATCCGATCAGGTTTTGAATCCAGTTCTCCAATCAGAGAGAGAGACTGGAGAATCATTCCCTCCACACCAACCAGTGAGAGAGAAAGCAAGCTATCTGAAGTATAAAAGGCAGCACAATTACCCGAAATCTGAGTATGCACCATCTGGAGTCATGTGTTCTGGGTCTGTGCCATTTTCTAATATAGGAGGCGTTTTCCTGTGTTCCATTGTTAAACCGTTGGCTGATTTACTTGAACTCTGTAATGATGGCCAGGCATCTTTGTTATTACTGTTGGGTCTGGAAAAAGGCAAGAGTAAAAAAAAAGAAAAAAAAAAGAAAAAAAAAAAAAAAAAAGAAGAGTTCAAGTTATGAAGAAAGTGTTTCTAAAAATTATAAGTACTGGGGAAAGGAATCCACGTGCCAGAAAATCCGTAAGAATAGATTTATCTGGGTATCATTTCTCAGATTTTAAATGGTGATGACTTAAAAAAAGAATTACTGGGGTAGGGAGGGGAGAGAGAAAACTGGAGGAATTCTGTTTTCTTCACTGAACAGACAGCTGCTCTGCCAACACTGAAGTCCAAACTTGTCCATTTTTGGGGGGGGAGGGAAGGAGGGGGAGGGAGAACAAAACAAAAACCAAAAAAATCCATCAGTTTCAAGTATCCAGACCTACTCACACCTCATTCAGAATTATTTGCTTCATCCCATACGTATTTAAGTTGTGTAAATTATGAACTAAATCACTTTTCAAGAAAACATTCTATATTCCAGGCACTACAAAGCCTGGCCACAACAGATGAAGTCTGTGTTTTATACCCACACAAGAGTCCACATCTTTATTTGCAGACCATGAGACCAATCAGACCGACACACTGTTCATTCAAGTTACTGTTCCCTTAATTGATAAAGTCCTACTTACTTCCCTTTTATAAAGCAAAATGAAATTTAATTTCAGAGTCCACATTAGATCTGAAGGAAATTCAAGAATGAACTCAAAGCCCAAGTTTTTTTCTGAAAATAGTTACATTTTATACAAATTGAAATGAGCTGGAATATCATCTATAACTGAACACTTTCAAAGTCAGTGTCACCTAACCCTACAATCCTACTATGACAGGTTTGCTTTTGTGTTCTCCACTTCTTTTATATTAATTTTTGCCTCCAGTTTGCTTCAGGATGCTGTTTTTAGTGTCCAAGTGCTTTCTGCATAAGGAAGAAGCCTTCAAAAATAGTTTTTAACACATGTGCTCCTCCTGATGCTCCCCTTCATTCATATGTTCATATTACATGTTTCAACATTTACTCTACATCTTTAGGACAATTTAGTAAAGCTCACAGTCAGAATGCTGATTACAGCAACATGTTTCTTACTCTTATTCAGATAAAATTGATATTACTAGTTACGCTCAAATATCAGTATTTATAGGATGTGTTATTCTACCTCCACCTTTTCTCATATACCTGTAAGGTATGTACACAGATGAGAGCCTTAACCTGATTTACAGATGCCATATTTGCTTTGTACACATTTGAAGTAAGTTAGAGATAGGAAGGTAATCAAATATTGAACACTAAAGAATTAAAACATATCATGAGCCAATCATTTAATACTGTCACCCTATTAAAATGAGCTGTAATCCAGAGACAAGACTTTCAATCCATTAACAGATTTATTTTAAATATCAAGATTTATGTCCACTGCAATGCAAAGCCATCTCTATACTAAAAATAACTTTAAAATGCCAGTTATATGTCAGCTTTGCACCAAAGAAGAAAGGCAAAGAAACTGTTTTATGCTTTGGGGTGGTTTTTTGTGTGTATAGGCTTTTTTGATTTGGTTATGTTCAAAGCTACAATGCTATTTTCTAGAAGACCAGCCAGCGTTTAACAAGTGTTTTCCACTTGTAGCATAAGAAAGCATTAATTTCAGTTCTTTAGGAAAAGGCCAGGAGAAGGAAAGGGGGGAAGGAAGAAAAAAAGAAAAAAAAAAGAAGAAAAAAAAGGGGGAAAAAATAGCTTGATCTGTTTTAATTGTAGGAATATACACCTAATTGTACGAGAGAGCAGTCAGTCAGTATGACTATCAAGTGACATAAAAAGATGAACACCCACATACACAAAGTGGCACTAGGGGATTTTAACATCTGCTTTCACCAGCAAGAGAAAAAAAAAAAAGAAACCAGAGGTGCGAGGAGGACCTTTCAAATTAGAACAGTTTTGAAAAAGCATTTATGCACAGTTTAAAAATCTGTTTTCTGTAACTGGATATTTATAACTAAATGTCTACTATTTAGAACTCAACTTCAGCAATTCCAAAGTGAATGTACACCAGAAACACAAGAACAAACAGAAAACTGTCAGAGGCTCTGACAAACTGCCAAAAATATTAATATTATATCAATGTATCAGACAAAACCAAGATCCCGACTGGGTAGAAAGCTCTGAGGGTGAACAATATGCATTCACCAGCTCACAAGCTACATTTTGTACTGATGAGACTGCTTCAAGAAACATTTCAAAATCCCAGCTGCAAGAAGAAATTCACTTTGCAACTCAAAAGGTGGTGCCTAGCCATTAGCAAAAAACAGAGTCTGTGTTGTGATGATGCTGTTCAGCTGACAAGAGAAATTAACTCCAGACCACTTGTTGCCATTTTCCCACAAGTGCCAAAGTGTTAGCACTGCAGACTGGCCAAGCTCCAATTCAGAACTGCTCTCTGAAGGCTTAAAAGTTTGCTGTCGTTTCAGATAGAGCATAATTTCCTCATTGCTATAATTTGTTTTGCTGGGATGTAATTAAGTTTCAAATGAACATTAGTTCAGACTTTTTAACATTAAATAATCAATACCCAAATGCAGAAAGTGGTGTATTTGCTCTACTCACCTCCCACTACTTTTCAAGTCAATATTGAACCAGTGACCCAAGAAATAAGAAGTGGCACAGTCCTTAGGAGAGATCCAACTGGAGGTCCCAATCACTTGCAGTCAAAGAGCATTTGATACTTCCCTCCAGAAGTTTAAGAAAATAATCCCAGTATGCCAACCGGGATATCAGCCCTCAGAATTATATTCTGCTCATTTAAGATCCATTGACAATACTTTAGATACAGTACCCTCTTTATTGCTTAAAGTGCTGTGACAATGCTAAGTGGCAAATTATTGTCTGAAAAAATCAGTAGTGGACAAACTGGCACACAATACAAACCCTGATTACAAGGCCAAGGTGAGTGTAAAATGCAGTCTAACTTTTACATCCCACTGTGCCCATCTCATTTTGAGAATTCTACAAAAAGGAGTGTAGGAAATTGTTAACACTTCACTACTTTATCTTAAACATGATTATTTGAGTGGATAATTCACATAAGGACTGATGACCACAGGCTTCCATTTATTTTTGTATGACTATGTACTCATATGGCCAGAAATCTTTTCATAACATACTGAACAAGCTACTTCAACAGAATATTAACAAGCAGTAATGAGTGATATGCAATTACAACAGAAAAATATGTAACTGAAGGCTGCTAGATGAAAGCAATGATTTTTTTTTATTCACAATTCTGACTCACACAAAAGAAATAGATTTTACTTTCAATTGCCAAGATCTTTACACCTAACGTAAGGACTGCACTATAAATTATGATGTAAAAAACAATAAAACACATGTATCAAGACTCTAAAGTATCTCAGTTGTCAATGTATAAACTGCCATCATGACACGATACCAGGAAAACTAGCTCCTGGTCTTCAGAAGAATATTATGTGTTTATATTAATATAAACTACAAGGCCATCTTTCAGAAGAAGAATACCCTGTTCCCAACTAGTGATCTAAATGCAACTAGCAGAAAATCAGTTCTTTACTAAGTAAGATTCACACTCACTTTGTATTAAAATAAAGTGGTGCATGTGTGCCTGCACAAGCAAAACCAGTCTCAGTTTATCATGGAAAAAGCAGTGGGCAACTTAGTGGATACAACAGGAATAAGAAAGGTTTCTTTGGGAATAACCAGAAAGAAAACAGCCAGGCAGTTCCGCATCAGTACTTACGCATCATACCTCTGCAGTGCTGTCACTTTGTTCTTGTTCTTGTCAACTGTACCCGTAGATAATTGGAGAAAGTTGGGGTTTAGTTTGTATAATTCTTGCAGTAGTTTCTGTTCATATTCCTGGTGCTTACCCGCCTAAGAGAAAAACACAGTAAACAAGTATTTGTTTAATATTTTTTTCAAGATTTAAAATCCCAAAATTATATAACTTAGGTGTCTACATCCCAAAGCTAAGTAATTGAGCCTTAACAACTGAACAGGTAAATCCTGACAAAGTCAAAGCAGCGATTCTCAATCTCAGCAGGTGTAATCTCAACAAATTTACAGCTTGTAAATACATCTAACTGATTTCTAGGCAAGTTTATAAATTTGAGAGTTCTAAAGCAGAAAAATAGTTACAACCCTATTAGAATTTGCTCTTCAGTTCTAATAAAGAGTTTCACAATATACATTCTAAATCATGAACAGCTAAATCTCCCAGGCAGTCTGCATTTGATATGTCAAGCATACTAAGCTTTTCAAAAACTAGGAAGGAGCAAAGAGTCTCTTAAAACGTAAGTTCCAAAATGGAGGTAATTTTATATTAGTTTAATAAAACCCGCTGAGGTGGGTGGTCTGAGTGTGAACTATCACATTGACAATGAGTATATTCTGAGCAATAACTGATAAATCATTATTTTCAATAACTAAAAAATTGAAATAGTCTTAACTCATTCAATTAGTTAATGAGAACAATTTCTTGCTTTCAGATATTGAGGAGTATTTTTCAGTCTAGTTTATCTGTAACATTCTGTGGCTAAATAGTTAAAACAAAACCTGCAAGATTCACCACCCCAACATTAAAAGTGGTATCTAAAATAAATTCAAGATGAACATTCCCATTTTTGTAGGTTAACAGTACTCCAACATAAGAACTACTATTTTCAAGTATTGTAATGAGCTGAATCAAGATACAAAACAGTACAGAAAAAACTTCTCTTTAAAAGCATTACTTGCTTTTAAAAAAAAAATTAATAGGAATTGCTGACAAAATTCAAAAAACAGTAATGATGAGAACTAGATTCCCTTATGGGCTCCTTTAGAAAGGCAGCTACATAACCCATTCAAATACTCCAAGTCAGTCTAACACTATAAATATCTCAAGTTTTTTGCTACTTCATTATCCAGTTCCCTATTACTGACTGATTCTGAACTTGTCTCTAGGTAGTCAACCTACACAACCCCTCAAAAAAGACACTGAAACATCTAGTGTATGCACCCTGCCAGTACAACCAAGCTACTACTTACAGTAGAAAAAAGTGTGGTTCTAGAGTGTAGTTCACCTAAATGCAAACCTTACAATACATACTGCACCCTGGAAAAGCTTCTTTCACCATGCACTATGAATGGAAGATAAGCAACTAGCTCAGATGCACAGATCTGCACTGCAAACATTAGGCAGCCGAGTAAGGCAACACTTTCCTAGATTCTCATCTTGCTTAAGATTTCAGTGGCAAAAGACTGAACATCAGCCTACTCCTAATCTCACTTACTTGTCACATAAATATAAGAAAGATACAAGATTAAAAACCTACATAAGAGCTTACAATAATTGCACTTTATTTAAAACAAGCAACCCAGAGCCCAAACAGCATCTCCAACCTACACTAAGCCTAAACTCCAAACCTCACTTTCAGAGACTTCCTGGAGTTCTACCAGTTCTTTTCACTGTTTTCAGTTTGTCACAATGTTTAGTTCTATTAGCAATTATTGAGCCCAGAACATAAGTTCACCCATTAACAATTCTATTTCTTCTAAATAATCTAAGTTTGTGACAATGAACATTCAATCTCATAAAATAAATGTGTAATTCACTGACACTAAGGCAAACTCCACAATGCACCAAACACTCATCAGTATTTTCCAACAATTTCCAAAAAAGCAGTAAGAAATCAAGAAGAATGTTTAATAAATATAACAAGGAACAAGAAAGGAAAATTCATTTAAGTCACCACCATCACCTAGGATCCACTCAAGATTTCTAAAGGAACTCTTACACAGGGATGTTGTCCGGGAAGCTAGGGACCAGGTTGGGAAAGCTAAGGCCCAGTTAGAATTAAACTTGCCTAGGGATGTGAAAGGTAACAGGAAGGGATTCTACAGGTATATAGCAAATAAAAGACAGACCAGGGACAACGTAGGCCCCCTCCGGAAACTATCGGGTGAACTGGCTATGCAGGATTTGGAGAAGGTTGAGGTTCTGAATGACTTCTTTGCCTTGGTCTTCAATCGCAAAGGCTCTGACCAAACCACCCAAGTCTTGGAAGGCAGATGCACGGACTGTGAATATGCAGATCTTGGGCCCACTGTAGGAGAGGATTTGGTTCGAGATCATCTTATGAACCTCAATGTGCACAAGTCTGTGGGACCTGATGAAATCCATCCACGGGTCCTGAAGGAGCTGGCAAATGAAATGATGGGGCTACGGAACTGATGGACAGGGGTAAAGCAGTTGACGTCACCTGCCTGGACTTGTGCAAAGCGTTTGACACTGTCCCACACAACATCCTTGTCTCTAAATTGGAGAGACATCAATTTGATAGGTGGAGCACTCGG
>JBCJKH010064692.1:1650-13619 GCA_039877255.1 Loriculus beryllinus
TTGTTCTCCTCCCCACTTACTGCATTTAGCATCCCGTGAAGTAGGCAGGGACACCTCACACTAAACCATGCCACCCAAGGCTTTGTCCAACCTGGCCTTGAACACAACCAGGGATGGAGAACTCACAACTTCCTTGGGCAACGCATTCCAGTGCCTCACCACCCTAACAGTAAAGAATTTTTTCTTTATATCCAATCTAAACCTTCCCTGTTTAAGTCTGAACCCATTACCCCTTGTCCTGTCTCTTCAGTCTCTAATGACGAGTACCTCCTCAGCACCTCTATAGGCTCCTTTCACCAATTCCTTAGACAAAGGCTATGAATCAAAACATCAGCTGAATGCACATTCAGAATTCTGCCAAAAGTATATTCTAAGACAAAAGCATATTTAGTACAGATAAAATACCATTTAAAACTTATAAAACTCAAAAGTGAATCAAGTGACATAGAATGAAGTTGTACTTTGGTAAATTTGCTTTTTAAGTTTCCCTTGTGATTGTCAATCCTGTATGGGGTTTGACTCTATCAATGATAAAAAAAATTTTCCTATTAAGAAATGTTCCTGTTCAAAGAAAATAATGGAAGTTTGTGGAATTTCTCATACAAATCTCAATCAGGCACCCTGATCCCTATTTTCCCTTATATTCAAAGATATTTTTGCCATTGATAATTGTTCTTACAGATTTTGGCCAGTATATCGCACTGTTAAGAATTACTGATGAGCTATGATTTATAGCTGAATATTGGCGCCAACTTTGAAAGCATGAATGCTTTTTTTCTTTAGAATTGCTCTGAAAAATCCCTTGAGGAGAACAGTCTGGCCCTTCCATTTCCAGTCTGAGCAGGAAGTTCAGAGGAACAAGAAAGCTAGAATAATATCAGAATATTTGTACAAAGTTAAAGCTGAATCTGGAGTGAAATCAAGTGTATGCTTTGTTCTTTTTCTTTTTTAATTAGGCGTGTAATGCTTATCACCAGATGATTTTATCCTGGTGCTTTGGTCACATCTTGAGGTTACCACAAAGCCCTCCTCTGTAATGAGAACACGACTCCTAATATTTTTTGCCCTTGTTCTCTGCACACCATGGGAATGGCATGTGGATTTATTTCACTCTGAGAAGACCACCTGAGAAGCTCAGCTTTGGGAGACATAGCCAATCTCTGAACTCCCCAGTGCACCAGATTAGACATTCAAGCCAAACCATGTACACTGACCCATGTAATCTCCTTCTGTGCCCATTCTGATCTCATGTCCCTAGTCCCTGCTGCTTTTAGAGCTGTGGTGGAGAGTACAGTTTTGCTAGCTATGAAATGCTGAGACAAGGCACTTTGTATATAATCATAGAATCATAGAATCGTAGAATAGGTAGGGTTGGAAAGGACCTTAAGATCATCTAGTTCCAACCCCCCTGCCATAAGCAGGGACACCGCACACTAAGCCCCAACTTTCTCAGCCTGTCTTCATATGGGAGGTGCTCCAGTCCCCTGATCATCCTCGTGGCCCTTCTCTGGACTTGTTCCAACAGTTCCATGTCTTTTTTATGTTTCGGACACCAGAACTGCACACAATACACCAGGTGAGGTCTCATGAGTGTAGAGTAGAGGGGCAGGATCACCTCCTTCGACCTGCTGGTCACGCTCCTTTTGATGCAGCCCAGGATTTGGTTGGCTTTCTGGGCTGCAAGCACACACTGTCGGCTCATGTTCATTTTCTCATCAAGCACCATACTGCTCATACTTAGACATGTATTTAAAAGAAAACGCAAACAATGAAGCTGCTAAGGTACTTAGCATTCCTCTTTTGTCTCTAGAGTAGTTGTTGACTATCAAACAGCCCTGCTTTTTAGCCTTAGCTCAGAAAGTTACTTTTATTGGCAGATCTGTGGTTGAATTTTATAGCCAAATATTTTGTGTTTGGGGACTTCAGTCTTATACAAAGAAAAAAGCACTCAAACTGCAGCATTGTCTTTGAATTGGCAGATTTCTAAGGCAGTTTTACCTGCTTCATCATGAAAGGAAGGTTGGCGAGAATGAATAACTGCAAAGCTGAACTTCTTCATGGGTAGATTATTTATTAGCTCAGTACTGTAGGAACAAGGAATGTATGGAGTGAAATCAAGGTAGCCTTAAACTTGTGCACAAGACAATAGAGCAATGGAATACAAGGAATTTCTCAGTGTGACATGCCTCTTTGCAAAGCTAGCTCTGAAAAGACCTCTGCATAGGGCTCATTAAAATTCTGAAGTCATGGTCCACAAACAGAGCAGGACACACAATGAATAAAGGTCTGTACAAACATGGAATTTCAGGGAAAATCAAATTGCTTTGTCATAATCTGATGGTTCAGTCTTGAAAACCATACTCTCAGTGGTATTGCTGTTGGCTTCAAGGGTATGATGGGGTCCTCAGAACTATCTAAAAAAAAAAGATCAAGTCCGCAGACTTATCAAAAAAACCCCACCAGTCCAAATATGCATCTATTCACTCTTTCCTCACTCTGTTACTATGGATAAGCATATGTATTATTCTTTCCTGCTGTTTTTATTTGTTTAGTGAAAATATGAAATGGCATCTGAGGATGATTTTATATGACATTATTTGCAAATTTTATATAAAGAAATAGGCTGGGATATTTTTTTACTCACAACTTGACAGTAAAACACTGAACTTCTCAAAAGCTTATAGATTTTAAGACCTGAGTGGAACAATTAGCCAGATTCTTTCATAATACAAATAGCTCCTGTACAAACGCATAGTCTGCACTTGAGTTGGACCATATTTTCTGGAAGGAAATCTACAGTGAAATCCTGATCCTTTATATCTTCTCACAGATATAAACACTTAGCAGGAAGTGGAGAATTGAGTTCCAGATTTTTTTTGTTTAGTTTAATTTAAGGTATAATTTCCCCTTAATTATAGTTTATGAGCACTACTGTGTACAATGAAATGGTAAAAGCTATACAGCACTGTTCTTTAAAGAAAATTAGTTCCTTACCACTAACATATAACAGTTCCTCCAGAACGTACAGTGCTGTCCTCCTTTCTCAGGCAGCACCCCCTTTCATTAGTTTCATCTGGATTTTATCTGAATAAAGAGCTGCAGGATCTGCTTCCATGGACTGTGGATGAAATCAATTTAAGAGGATAACTCATTAAGAAAACACATCAAAAGGGATTTTTCTGTTTGTAGTGCAAGAGGTGTTGACAACAGCTAACCTAGCTTGTTGCTTCTATGTAAACCTGTTCTCTTTCATATTTTTAGCACATGTTGCCAAAGAAGTTTGGCAGAGTATATTTGCCACTTGATTTCTTTTAAAGAGGTCTGTGGGTCATTTGAAAGCTGCAAAGTGAAGTGAGACTTTGCTTTTAGTGTTTTGCCAATTTCATTTTGCCTTGACTGGTAGTTAGGGTCGTTTCCAAAAGCCTAATGGACATTTTTATTAGGTTTCTACAAGGGTACTACTTACTTTCTTTCCCTGGCATATTCACTGTGACTAATGCAACCTCTGTTGTTCTTTTGACAAGAGGAAAAAGAAGAGACATTTTTTCATTCCCCAAGGAGAGAAGCTGTCAGCTACCAGAAGAATAAAAACTTCAGTGTTTACCTTTCCACTCAGCCCAATGACTACACGGGGGCGACAGAAGATTTTTAATGGCTAGAATGAAAGAATACACAAAATGTCATCAATGGACTGGAAAAGTAAACAATTTGCATATTTCTTCTTGTCAGTCCACCTTTTCTTCAGTGGCATTTTGCTATGGAAACTAGTGAATACCACTTTAACATGGCTATTAGCATTTCAACGAAAGCTGGTCACTTTATGAACACTTCTTGGAAGGATTCTATGTCATCTGGACTCACAAAAGTGAATGACAAAGTGATTCAGAGTGCACAGAGAGCTTGGTTATTTATTGGTTCAGGTTTGACCTTATGTTAGGATGTAAGCAGAATTGCCAGTGAAACCAAAAGGGCATTCTGGCTGAGTACAGAATGAAGGATAGAGCTGCTGGGAGCCAGTCGTCTGCTCCGTGTCTGGCAGTAGCAATAGGCTTGGATGTCAGACAGATGTATTTGAGTGGGAAATCTCAGCTCCCTCATCCCAAAATAGCTCTGCCAGGATATTTTGTCCCTTTCACAGAAAGGGAGAGGGACAATTTTTGCAGAGAGCAGGATTTCTTGCTTTTCTTCAAGCGTCTCGCACCCATCCTCAGACTGCCCCTCCACTTTGACAAGTGTCCATGCAATGATCCTGCCCTGCAGGGTTCTCTTCAGGTGTCTGCAGCTGGAAGAGCTGGGATATACATTTCTCTTTTCTTGAAACAAATTATATTTTTGAGATATGCATCCATAGGAGGCCAGATGCATTATTCAGGGGAGGAAGCAAGGCATGGAGACAGTAATATTTGCTGTTTACATTCCAGTGTGAGCAGTATTATTGTAAGGATTTGACCCTAGCAGTTGTTGCATATTCATGCAAAGCAGAGGGTCAGAAAGCTTTCCCTTCTCATCACATCCTTAGCACAGCAGCACAGATGAAGCATTAATGGTTCCCCCAAGCTCCCATAATGCTGTCCAACCTTTTTCTCATTTGGACGGAATGTTGCTGGAGAGGATTGCAAGGCACATGCTATTGCATGCTGCTGCAGATGCAGATGATGCAGATGCAGATGCTTCCTCACCTGGTTCAGGACCTGCTGCAGATCAGTGGCTCCTGTTCCTCCTGCTGGGCTCCTCAGCAGTCCCTCCCTACTCATCAAGGGGCAGGGCAACAGAAAGCAGCACTTTTTGTCACTTATCTCCATTTCAGAGAGGTTTTTCTCAGTGAACATTTCTACATTTCTGAAAGATTTCTATGTTTCAATCCTCCTTCAGACATGGCCTGGGAGTTTGGGCAAATTCTGAAAGGCTCAGCCAGCCACGTGAGCCCTGCTGACCTGCATCACTGCCCACCAGCTCTGATCCCCTCCAGGTAGTTATGAGGTAGTGCTCTCTTCCTCATATACTGAAAGAGTAAATCTGGTGCACATTTAAAGTTTTCCAAGGGACTGAACACGCACGCACATAGCTAGTGATTCTTATACATACATTTAACTCTTTTATGTATATTTGTGTACACCCTTTGCATTTTTGAGATTCAAAAATATTACACTTTATTAACAAAACTTTGTTATCCCATCTTTTATTTAAAGGCCACTGGAATAAGTTTTTATTTGTTGTAGTTAGCCAAGACTTTTCTGTGTCAGGGGTTAATATGTGTATTTTTAAATTCTCAAATTAACCACTTTTTAATGTTATAGATATTGCTAAACTTATCATTTTGCTCAAATGAATAGATAAAATAGGCCTGTAAATTAATTTCTCTATTTTTTCATAGATATTTATCAAACATTAGTGTGTAAACTGTCATGAAACTGGTACTAAATTTAAATGAAGTTATTCCATGGATCACTTTCTTAATGTTTGTTTGTTACAGCATCTAGTGTGTTACAGAAACACAGTTAACTTTTTTTTTAATGGATGGACTTTGTTAAGTTTAGGAACTCTCTGTGTTTACCTCATGGTGTTTCAACACTCCAGACGTTTCAGTAGACTGTGCAGGTGAGGAACAAAACTTGCTTGAGAATCGTGGCCTTCTGTGGGGATTAGAAATGTCTTGGTTTGTCACTTCCATTTTATTTCTGACTATCCACCTCTCTGCAACATATTGATAGTATGAAGGTATGAGATTCCCACAGTTACTCATATTCTATGTGTCCATTTTATGCCAACATTATTTTAACAACATTCAGTTTTAAATGTCAGGATAGTGTGAATCTTATGGCAAAACTTATTTAACTGACCTGCTGTATGAACAGGAGACCTCATGTTTCACCTTTCTGCAAAATGAGAATAATGAGATGAGAACATCCACTCTTTGGACCACTGGCCCAATTTCAGTCAGGCAAGCAGTTTCAAGCCCTATTTCAAAAAAAAAAAAATTAAGTTATAATATACTATCAATACAATGTATTGATTTTACCATAAAAAAAAAAAAAAAAAGAATATCTAAAATGGGAATGGGATCCAATTGTCTGTGGTCTTAGCTTTTCTCTGCCTGCTAGATAAATTTTTGTGGCTTTGGTCGCAATACTCTCCAAGAAGAAGATACTTTTCTGATGTGGTTTTCTGAAGCTAAAGTGGTGAAATTACGTTCACAAGAATTTAGAGTGGAGAGTAAATTCATTACGTGTATTGATTTGGGCTTTCACATGTGATCCCAAGCAGTAGGACATGGTTTTCAGTAAATATTTTTAATCAATAGAAGTGAAACATTTAAATATTTTTCTCCTATGAATTTAACTGACTTGCTTACATTTTGTCTAATTGTATATTACACTGAAGACTGCAGTTTAGATTTCATTATTATTTATAGTTATCAATAACATTACTGAAAAGGTAGAAATCATCATAAGGAACGGATTATTGGCTGAAAGTACTTCATGAGACATCTCTTTCAGTAAGCTAATAGCACCAGGTATTTAGTTTGTACAGGTTCAGGATACTGATATTGTACAATGAAACGTATTTATTGTGATACATTTTTATCAATTTTGCCAGTATGGGACACAAATACATGGTTTCTTTGAAAACACAAAACCTCAAACTAGGTGGAAAGGCAATGCACACAGTAGCTGTAAGAAGTATTGTTTATGCATATATGTTATATGCATATATGAATGATATATAATTTAAAACTTGAAAAAGGCTTAGCAAGATGTATGCTATACACCTATGCATATGCAAATATCTTTTGGCTTTTCTGATATTCTATGTGTACTAGGTTGCTTTTCTCCAGCTGCTAAGGCTTTGTAATACAAACAAACTGAAGTAAGTAGCAATCGCAATGCTATTGCCAAAATGTGAAACTGAATATGGTTAATTTTGGACTTGAATGACTGCCTTTAGGTTTAGATATTGGATGCATATTGTAAGCCGATTTTTAATGAAGTCAGCAACCTGTTTTTTTAACCACTTTGTATAAGGTTTTGCAGTTTCCTTACAACAAACATTTATAAAATATATTTGAGTGTAGTAGCTGAAAGATTTAAAATGTGTTTGAAATTACCAGTGATATCTAAAGTAATAAATCCATTCAAGAAACACTTGAAGAAGTGAAGAAGTGTTCTTGTGAAGAACACAAGAAAAGCATAACTTTCATGTAGAATATAGAACTTACTTCACACAGCTTAGTTGAATAATGAAGTATACTGAGGTAGACAAAAACCAGCATCGGTTTGTATATTTTATTAGTGAAATGCAGTACTTTTTGTCAAAGGAAGTAATGAATAATTTATCATTATTTTTATATGTAACAATAAGATTATTGCTGCCTGTAGAGGATTTTGAATAACTGAATTCTCAGATTTTTTGGTCTGATCCATAACTGCATTTAAACAATTGAAGTACAACATAAGCAACATTTAAACACTTAGATCAAGCAAATGGTATAGAATCCACAACTTCTGCCTTCTCAGACTATTTAGGTACTTGGACATAAGTAGTATTTGATGGTTAAAACACACATAGATTCTCAAGACTGTGCTGCTGCCTGTGCTGAGATGACCTTGGATAAGGCAAACCATTCAGTTTCTATTTGCAGGTGAATTTATCTGGGTCTTCAAACTGGTTATTCCCATACCTATGTAGACTCACACATCAGTGTGCTTGAAGCATGCCAGTGGCACTAAGTTTAAGCTAAAGAGTATACACACTCAGGGGAAAAACCTCTCTGTGTCATAGTTATGTACTGATCTAATTTTTTTTGGATACTATAAAATTAGTGAGGTCAAAGCATGGATTAGTAAATCCCACCATTTAAATGATTTACTCACTAGTCTGTTAGTAATCAAAAGGATTCTGCCTGGAGAAGAGAAGGCTGTGTGGCGACCTCATAGCAGCCTTCCAATATCTCAAGGAGGCCTAAAATTATGTTCGAGAGGAACTCTTCATCAGGGGTTGTACTGAATAATGGGTTTAAACTGAAACAGGGGAAGTTCAGGTTAGATATAAGAAAGAAGTTCTTTGCTGTGGGGGTAGTGAGGCACTGGAACAGGTTGCCAGTATAAGTGGTAAGTGCTCCATCCCTGGTGGTGTTCAAGGCTAGGTTGGACAGAGCTTTGGGTGACATGGTGTGGCGAGAGGCGTCCCTGCCCATGGAAGGGGGGTTGGAACTTGATGATCTTAAGGTCCTTTCCAAACCAAACCATTGTATGGTTCTATAATTAAATTCATATTTCATACAGCAGAGTTTTCAAATAATCTAATTTTTGAATGAAACTCATTGGGATCTGAAAATGCAGCACAGAGGAGATTATTAAACTGACAGTAGTTTCAATGGGCAGCCATTTCAAAAATGTGATGCTATCACTTAATCAATTTTACAATGCAAATCTTTGCAAATCCAGACATAAATCTCATTGTATTATAACTGTAACACACAGCTCTCCTGTCTTTTTTAAACTAAATCTTTTTGGAAAAAAAGTAGAAAAAATTGTCTTATTTATCTCAGCAAGAACATATTTATCTCACAATTTCTCTGATCTATTCTTAATTTATTCTGTTCTCTAGAAAATCTGTTTTGTAGTATCCTTATCAAATGTGTTCTAATAGAGGCTGTATATTATTTGCCTTCACTATATAAGAAGGTGGAAAAAGACTCTTCTGATTTCAGTTACTGATTTGCAGTTTTTACAGACTAAATTTAAAAGTTTCAGAAAATACAGGGACCAAGAAGGAAACCGACCTGAATACAAAATATGCCTGAGTTGATCTTACTTTCCAGCCTTCAGTAATTACAAAAATGTAATGGCTTTAAGTTGAAACATACCCTATGATTGGTTTGGGAACATTTTTATGAATGGCCTAATACCCTGCAGTTATTACACTAACTGATTAATTATTAGAAATGTTTTTCATTTTCTTGATCTATTGTTGTTTTGGGTTTTTTTTTGAGAGCTTGTTCTGAAATAAGGGGTTTTTTTTTACAATTTTTCTGCTACATGCTTTCTCCATTGTACCTCGTTGCTCAAAAAGTTTTGCCAGTTCCAAAAAAACAGAGTTGAATAAAAAAACACCAGCTATTTGGAACACTTTGATCTCTGGATTTATTTTATTCATATATAAACATGAGTTAATCCCCATTTTTCCTAAAGGAAGCTAAGGCATGAAAGTGTCAAATGAAGATAGTGGCACAGCAAACTCTAGACCACAGGAGTTTCCAATTTGTTCTCTGTTCAGCTTGGCACTATAAGACGAGCATTTTCATCATGCCTGTTTATCTCAGATAATCACATGCTACTTTTTAGTTTCCTTTCAAGGATGAGCATGCCAAATGCTGTCATGCAGTGATTACTATTGACGTGTCAAAGTTAACACCACATGATCATATTTTCTAACAGCTTAAGTTAGAACTTAGAATTACATATATTTAAAAATGATAAAGGGTTTACCAAAGCAAGCCAAAAAAAAGCTGTAATTATGCCAGCTCAGTTATTATTTGATGAGAATCGGAAAAGGAAACATACTATGTGTATCGTCCAGCTCCAGGCACTTGAGCTTCATGGATGTACTAGGACTGCAGAAATTTGCACAAGCAGTGAAGAGAGGAGGGAACTGTGGACAGTAATGCAGATCAGCAATACCATGAGCCTGCCTTTATAAACATCACTGTAGGATGCCTAGGACAGGTGGTCTGAATAATATCTACATCTGTGCTCTTTGCAGATGGCCTGTCACATCTGTCACATGTTGCTTTTGACATTTAAGTTCAGGCATATATACTGATATCCTGCTGCATGCTAATAGCTTGCCACTGGCTTATGAGGCTGAGATGTCTATTATTCTTTGAATACACCAGAGGAAACACTGCAGAGACAGGAAAGTTGAAAGGTGCTTTACTTACCCCATCTATAAATTTTCACACCACCTAAAGGTATTTCTGTTATCCAGCTACCTTAAAATAATACTCACTTTAAGTTAGCTTAAGGTAACAGTTAAATAAAGGCATTGTGTTCATAGGATCATAGATTAGTTAGGGTTGGAAAGGACCTTAGGGTCATCTAGTTCCAACCCCCCTGTCATGGGCAGGGACAACTCACACTTAAACTAATTCAAAATAGATAATGCAATTACAGAAGTTTGTTGAATACGTAAGTGAATTGAAAGACAAAATATACTAACATGTATTTCAGGGCTGTGTTTGTTGAAGCTGTCTTCCTGTGTCTTAGCTAACTTGGTCTCAGCTTCCAAGGAGATGGTAAGCATGTCGGTTTTTATCGAGAGACATAACCTGGAGCAACATAAATTAGGGGCCTATGCTAGAAAACCTTGAGAGTTTTCCATTAGAGGGCCTTTTCAGGAGCATGTCTTTTGAAAGTTTGCTGTTCACTGGTGATGCAAGTTAGCTTTGTAGCACTGTCCTCTTAATGTCTTCTTTGAAATCTAAGTTTTGATCCCTTCAAACTAATTTCTTGCCTTTCTAAAGACAAGAATTATCCTCAGTAGTCCTCTCAATTGAAAAAAGAATTCCTTCCCTTCACTGAATGTGTCTTTTTGCTTGATTAGATGTTATCACTTGTTGGCTAAATAATATATGTCTTCTTTCATTCGCAAGGACTATACTTTCCTTTTTTTCTTTTCAATATGATATTTTTGTCTTTTGTCAGGCCTTGCATTTGTTTAGCACACTACTGAGTTACTTTTTAGAATTAGGTGAAATGAAAATTTTCTGTTCACTTTCATATCTCGTAATTAATTCAGTGGGCATTGTACCCAAATAAGTTTATTTATATATAGATACATGACATAATAATAGTTTGTTATAGAAACCATATAAAATAATAGACTAAGGAGTAAGAAATTTCAGTTAATTTCTTAGAAAATTCAGAAATGTCAGTAATTTTCAGATTTTATCATTCCTTACTTTCTTGGGTATAATTACACAGAATTCCAGTGTACTTTGGTTTCTTCCATATATTTCTCTGGATTCCTTTCTGCTGTCAAGAATGAGTTGACTCTAATTTAACAAGTAGTTTAAGTTAATTGATGCTGTCATTATTATATCCTTGTTCATGAAATAGTAAGAATAAGCAAAGACAGATATGATGCCAAGTCTATGTGCCCACCTATGTTTCTTACATTCCTCTTCCTTTTCCTCCTGCTAGCTATTTTAGTGCAGGGCATGTCTGGTAATGCTTGTTTCTATAGTAGCTAAGACACTGGAATTGAGACCTGATCTGAACTAAATAATGCAAAAAAATAAGAAAATTATGATGTTCAACTGACTAACACACATTCCAAAGCACTAGAAATCTTTAGCTGCATTTATTTACCAGTATTTTATGCTTTCCAAGCACTCAGATTCCTCAAATGAGTCTAAGCAATAGCTATTCATTGGAAACTGAGTAGTATTTCTATCTCACTCTCTTCCTCTCTCGATCATTTACTTATAGTGCTCATATTTTACCTATTACTTACCAGAAGCTTTACATGCACTCAAAAACTGTGAAGCCAGCATTTTACACCTGGTACAATATACTGTCATCCTCTTTTTCAAGCTGGGGAAAAGCCTTGAGAATCTAACCCACAGAGGCACTAGGTAATTTGGTGAATGCCAATTGTTTAGATTGAACATCAATGCCTATAGAATATACCTTATATTTCAATGTGCTGTCACTGCCTTCATTCTAGAGTTTGGCTACAAAGACATGCTTTCTGTCTGAAAGCAGCAGTTAAGAAATGATAATTTTCAGATTCTGTGGTTAGCAGTTTTATAGTGTGAAGTTTTAATAATTTCGTCATTGAAAAAGTACAACTCTTTTGCTTTGCATGTGGTAAATAGAAGAAATGTGGGAATAAGCTGAGGAGTATAGTCAGAGAGGGCTACCAGACACATAAGCATCCGGATCTAACTTACAGTAGATAAAATCTGA
>JBCJKH010064693.1:0-13156 GCA_039877255.1 Loriculus beryllinus
ATGGACTTAATGGAGCATGTCTCCAGAGGAATTGCAGCATCTATCACATGAGAAGAGGCTGAGAGAACTGGGACTGTTTAGTGTAGAATGGAAAAGGCTCAAGCAGTTCTCATCAATGTTTGTAAATACCTGATCAGAGGGAGTAAAGAAGACACAGACAGACTCTTCTCAGTGGTCCCCAGAAACAGGACAAGAGGCAATGGGCAATAACTAAAACACAGGAAATTCCATTGGGAAATAAGGAAACACTTTATTTTCCTCACTGTGAGGGTGAAGTCTAACAGTAAAACAGGTTGCCAAGAGGTGCTGTCCAGCCTCAACTACTCTGACACTCTGTAAGCATGTGCTGTGGCCTCTCTCTGTTCCTGTGACTTCGTACCACAAAACGCAGCCTGTCAGTTTGGTTGGCAACCACCCCCAAATTCTTTCTGCACCATTTTTCCATGCATTCTTCATTCCTGCAGTATGCTCTACCACCCTCAGTTTTTGACCCAGTAAATAAGATTGACATCTCCTTTACCCTAGTCAAGTTTCACATACTATGCAGGAAGACACTTGAGAGGTTCTTATTTATAGCCATACCATTTTCAGCAATACAAAAACTTGTGCGTTAACTGTGACATCATCATGAGGGTTTTTTGTAGGTTAGTATAAAACTAGATTCACAAATAATCTTTGGATACATCCTAACGATGTAAGAACGCCTAACTTTCGCCTAACGATGTAAGAACGCCTAAGAATTTGTAAGAACGCCTAACTTTCTCCTGTAAATCAGCTAAAACACTGAGAACTACCTTAGTAGGAAACTGTTGAGGGAAACAATGTGTTCAATTACATCACTCTTCTTTACAATCTGTCCCTAAAACAGCATGTCTTTTTCCACACAGGACTCAGAGTCTTGATGTTTCTTGAGCCAGCCACCTTAGCCCTTCCTTTCATTCCAAACTAGAGGAGAAATCCCCTTTCCATCTCATAAGGGCACCTTATTAACACACAGTCATGCTCTGTTAAACAACAGCCAAATGAATACAACACCAACTGTGATACAGGACTGTCAGGTCCAAATCTACATCTTCTCCAATGTAGGCAGGCCACCTGGCTTGGCTTTTGGTTGCTGGAAGAACACTCTCACCACCATCAATGGTTTTAGTGATTTACAAAGAATTTTGCCAAAACCAAAATACAGCAGGATGAACTTTATTCTGCTCATCAATGCAGTCACCCAAGCATGGACAGGTTACAGATAATGCTCAGATTACTCACTTATGCATGTTACGCAACAGTCTTTGTAAAACCCCAGTCTCAACACCCAAAACAGCTGAAAGTGAGTACCCTAAACATTAGGCCAGATTTCATGTTCTCTTTACCTTACTTTTCCAGGTCACAGCCCTATAAACACTTCATTCAGTGCTGTCCGGTAGCACTGGACAAATTACACGTTAGGATAAAAATGCTTCCTCTCACCAGCCAAAGTGCAAAGCAAGATAAAGCACAATGCTGCTACTCCAGGAAGACAGAAGAGATATGTAGGAGTCCCTTCACTCATAGATTAAACATCATTCTCTCCTGTGAATTAGTGTAATTAATATGTTGTTATATAAAATAACACTAAGACCCATTCCTTATGGTTTTTTATTTGTTTTTTCACGAAAGGATTTTGTGCCAGCTTGTTCTGTGTAAAACTTCCCAGCCTGTAGATAGCTCGTAGAGAGAAATAAACTGTATATACTTCATCAGGCTATAAGACCTATGTGGTAAAATAACTCTCATATTGATCTCAAATGTCATTTGGTGTAACCACTACCTAGATTCTTCAACAGTCCCAAAACTGGAACACTTCCTTGGTCATGGGAACATCATAGCAAGAAGCAAGCCTCTTCAACAGGCATTCTGAAGATCACAAACTTTAGATTCAGGTAATTCATTCTCACCCACACCAATAGCTTACATAGGAAGGAAGGGCAAAATGACCTATGCATTGGTTAGAACAATTTCCTGCAGAGAATGCATCTTTAAAATAGGCTTGAAATTGCAACCCAAATGCAAGCAGGGTTTTTTTTGTTGGCTTGTTTGTCTTGTTGTGTTGTTTTTTTTTGGGGGGGAGGGTGGTCATTGTTGTTTGTTGGGGTTTTTTTAATAAAAACTTCTTTTGGCCCTCTTGCAAATAAGGATGTTAAAGAAAGAAAAATGCAAGAAAACTCTCTGTGGGGGAAAAGAAATTAAAATATCTTGTTAGCATTTTGCAAATTTTAAAAATATCAATTGGCTTTCAAACAACAGAGCCAACAGGTACAGAATTAATCCTGATTTCCTGCTCATACTATTTCATGCCCTTTAAAAGGTTACTAGTGGTGCAGTTTTAGTACCATGAACTACATGAAATGAGGTCTTTCTGAAGGGTCAGGAAGGCCACCTCCCATGAAGTCCCCAGCTGCTGTCTCCGTGACCCCCACCACTGAGGCTGCATCTCATCAGGCCTGGGAAATGACTGGGTTAGTCTTCTTTCATTTCTTGTACTAACCAGGAGACACTGGAGTTCCTTCGTGCTCTAGTTGGGACGAGCTAGTGTTTAGTTCACTTCAAAGGTTGAATCAGATTACAAGATAAGTGGGCATCTCTGAAATGAAAAGAGCTCCAGAAACTGCTACCAGTTGAAATGAAAATGGAGAAAAGAAGGGGGGAAGTTTAGAACTAGGGAGAAGAGTGGGTGGATGAAAGGCACATCGTATCCTTTAGCCCTCATGGGATAACACAGCCCAGACCAACATGTCCTACAGTCTACCGTGTATTATCAGTCTCTGGTGAGAACACTGGATGTCGTGGGTACTCTAAAACTACTCCTCTCCCTCATTAAAAGACAATGGGAAGCTTAACTTTTATAAAGGAGAACACTTTATCTTTCAAACATTACAGTCATTCCATGTCTAGCAGGAGTTTAATCCCTAGTAATTTAGATAAATTACCCTGTGCTTCAGCAGGTTGAGGTTAAAACTCTGAGATTTTCAACTGATTACTAGAAAACAGCCCGTTATCAAGTCCTTACTGAGTAATTTGCAGCTTATTTCACCCTGGCTAATTAAAATGTAATCACTATTGTTTGGCAATGTGCATTCTGTCAGCAGTTTTAAGTCGGAAAAGAAACCTTGCCAAGAAAACACAAAAAGCGCCTTTCACCAGGAACTGGCTTGATCTAAACTGCCACTTTAGCCACTGAAACTGTAAAACAAGTAAGTTACAGCTGCTTGACAACGCAATAAAAAATACTAATCCATTTCCAAGATAATGAACTATTTTAATGGATACCCTCTTTCAAGCCATCCAGTGAAGAGGAGACCACGTTGACAGCAAAAACTCCACAGCTCCCGGCCCCAATGGGCAGCGCATCCCCTTCCTCACCCGCCTCATGGTGCACCCCGAGTCTTTTTAGCCCAAACCCGGTTAGAGGCACAGAACCCCTCCTACTGTCGTTGCAACAAACCTGTTAAACTTTCCTTTCACACCGACTTCTTGTTTTTAAACCGAGTTATCCGTAAATATCTCCCGAACCTGCCCTTCGTGCTAACACCCCGGCCCTGAACACTGCTTTATCCGAAACGTTTGCCCGAGTGGTTCCCGTTTCCAGCCGACAGGAAAGCACAGGCAGTGCGTTCTCCACTTGGTCTCCTGCACGCTGCCGAAAGGTGGAGTCATCCTGTTCCTACCGGGCTGGACAGCCCTTCCTAAAACGGGACTTAGTGCGGAGGGAGGGAGGGGGGATGAGTGTATAGGAGAGGTTACACGGTTTGGATGGAGTCTGCTGACTTTAATAGTTGCACAATGTAGAACAGGTGGGGAAGCGAGACGGGAAAGGTGAGCGTAGAGCTGGAAATCGGGAAAGGACGGCCAGATATTCGCTGCTGTTACACTGCCTCCTTCACCGCTTCTAGCGCGGCCGATTTAGGGCCTCGCTCCCGCCACTTCATTCTTATTTCCCCGCTCCGGATAGCCAGAGATGTGTCCCTCCGACTCAGAAAATAAAGACTTATTCCCACCCTCACCTCCCAAGAAGTCGGAACCAAGTATTACCCTTTCCCTATCACCACTCTTGACAAATAAGGTCAAACTTCCCCGCCAGGCTGCTGAAACGAACCGGCCGCAGGCGGCAAAGTGCGACGACCTGCCCGGTCCGTCGGCAGGCGGAGTCCCGCGGGATCGCCCAGCACCGTCCGGGAGCAAACCGCACCAACGGCCCGGGAGCCCCGCTCTGCGGCCCCGCTAAAGGCACCCCCGGAGGCAGCGGCCGGGGCCCCTCCCGCCGTGCCAGAAGCAGCGGCCGGGAGCGCCGAGCACCTGTGAGGAGCCGGGGCTCAGCGATGCCCGGGACTCAGCCCGCCCGCCTGACGGACAACTGACAGCCGCGTGCCGGGAACCCCTCGATCCTCCGCCCAGCCATGCATAGAAACCGCTCGGGACCCGCACGCACAGGCGGGTCATGGAGATGCCGCGGGGCCGTGCCCACCTGCCCGCCCCCGCCTCCGGCTGCCGGCCCCCAAGTTAGCCAAGCAGCGCCCTGGTCCCCACCGTCCTTTCTGTCCTGACACTGCGCCGCTGCCGACACCGCGGCAGCCTTAGCCACCCGCCGGGCGGCCCGGGCGGCGGCGATGCGCCCTAGCGTGGCGCCATGCCCCTACCTGGAAATGCTTGAAGAAGGCGGAGATGCGGGTAATTTGGAGGCTCAAGCACCTGGAGGTGCATCTGGCGGTGGAGAAAGCCTCGTCCTGCCTGCGGGCGGCGACGCCGGTCCCCGGGCCGTCGGGGCTGCCGCAGGCGGCCGTTACCCAGAGGAGCAGGGCGAGGGTAACGCCGGGCGCCCTCCGCACCATCGCTCCGCGGGAGAGCAGGGCAGCGGGGCGGCCAGGCGCTGCAGGGGGCGGCAGGCACAGGGGTAAGCTCCCGCTCGGCGGGCTGGTGCCCGGCTGCACTGGGGGCAGACAGCTCCGCGCCGCAGAAACTACACAAGAAAGTTCAATCATTCAACTCTCCTCACCCCCGCCCTCTCCCGCCCGCCCCGGCCCACAGCCCTCCCCTGCCCGGCGGCGGGCGGGCCGAGGCTGACAGCGCCCGCGCCATTGGTTGCGCCTAGCGCCAGTGCCGGCGCGGGCGGGACCTGTGGCCGCGGGCAGGTCGGACGGGCGGGGTCGCCGCTGGCACACGGGGTGCTGGTCCCCATCACCACCTGTGGGGCCCTGGGGCGGGCAGCGGACTGGGGAGCCGTTCTGCTCGTCCTCACACACACGCGGATGCGGCGGGGGGGTCTCCGTCGCGCCTGGACCGGCACCGCGGTGTGACGGGGTTAAGCCTCTTGCGCTGCCGGAGTGGAGCTGCCCGGCCCAACCCGACCGTGCCTTTGCGTATCGGTAGGCGGGAGAACGGGCCGGCCCTTGAAACCTTGTCTGCGGTAGTCACTTTTATTTCTTCTCTTAAGAAAAAAGACAGGAAGGCAAGAACGTATGAAAATTACTTTTTGAAACTCGGTGTTTCTTGCAGAGGAACACCGCGGTGAGCATTTGTCCCAAGGTGAAACCCATAAAGGCTCCTCCGAAGAGTTACTTAAAAATTCAAATCTACAAGTCATTAGTCCAAATACCTCTGGGTAATAGCTACAAAATTAAATCAGTGCCTTGAGCTTTAAAATGGCTCCCATGCGGTGTACATCTTCAGCTCACGTCCTTTCAGTCAGTTGCAGGGCCGGGAGCGCACGCTGCAGTGTGTAGCACAGAGGTTACGTACCACATTCCTCTCTCTGTGTACGTTCTATGGAATCCTCCTGTTGCAAGTATGTGTGCTACTAGAAAGAGCAAGTAGATCTTTTCTTACTGGAGCATGTGGATTGAGCCTCCCAAATTTAAAAATCCCAAGGTCATATGAGCTGAAATAAATTGTCTTCAGATCGTTTCAGGAGTTAATGCTAGATTAGTTAATTACTATTCGTTTAATGTGGTTATCAAACCCTATATTAAACGGACTGCGAGAGTCTCCTTTACTGGGACAAATTTTAGAATAAATTAAGCACTCGTTAGGAAAGTCACTTAAAATCTCATCCAAGGCCTTCAACTGGTCTGGCTTGTACTAATTTTACATGAGTATAATGGGTCTCTCTTTATAGATATCCTATGTGCACAAATCTGAAATAAAGCATATTCCCCAATGTAATTATTCTATATGCATGCACCTTCAAGACACCAATATATATAAGAAAATCAAAGTATGAAAAGATTTGCTGCATCCAAACTAGTGAAACAGTAATTAAATTCTAGCTTTAGAGTCTAGCTATAGTTTTACTATCTTACCACAAAAGGGACAGATTAAAAGGAAGCAACATTAGTAATGTGTAAATATAATAGAAAGAGAGACAAATTATAGTTCAGATATTCCTCTGAAGCTTACAGTGTTTCTTCAGCTGGCCAGAAATCTTCACTTGAAAGGAGCCAATAGGCTAGAATCCTGCCTGCAAGTGTGAACAAATTGAGATGACAGTTTGCACCCTTGGATGCTTGAGGGAGCGCAGTTGCTAGAAGACAAGGTCACCTGCCACGTCCTGGCACACAAGTTCCCTGATGCTTGCGCTGTGTAACCATGTTCCTCCGGCTGTTTTGGAAGTGCCCTGGCTAGGCAAGGAAGACTGTCTCAGCTACGCCTCCAGAAGCCTTCCTCATGTTTGGAGTGGCTACCTGCTTCTTGCAGTGAGCATAGGGCATAAGTGGCTTATTATTGCTGTTCCCAATTCTGACTGATTTCTTACTGCTAGAGAACCAGTCACTTCACCTAATCCAGCATCCCTATATTTAAAAAAAAAAGAAAAAAAAAAAAAAGAAAAAACACAATATAAAGCAACACATATCCTAACAATATTGTGACAAGTAATGATGAGCCCATTCAGTCCACAATATTAAGTTCAGGGATTTTCAGTTTCTAGCTGCCTAACTTTCAAATAGGTTTTCTTAAGCCTTGACTAAAAATTTCACAACTTTTTGTCTTGAGTCAGGAAAATTGCTTTGCTGATTCATAGTGTTTACAGGTGCAACAAATGCTTTCAACTTTTGCCATATTTTAGCAGATAATAAGAACTGCTTGAAAAAATGTGTAGCTATCTGTAAATCAGATGCAAATCTAGAGAGGGCAGATAGTTCTGTAGATACATCCCCTCCATGTTAGTACTAATACAATTTATGTTGTATATTATAAACCCCAGCTTTAAGTGAAAGGTTGCAAATCTTGTTTCTTTTGTTTTATAAAGTCTGGTAGCAAAGGGTACAGAGCCCTTAATAATTAAAATGTTTCTGAATACACAGTTTACTCAGTTTGCTTTTGTTTGAAACATAGTGGTTACAGAGATCATCAGCACAGCCTGTGAATTCCTTTTTAGTGAGAGCTGACTTGGTTTGCACACAAAAGACTGGCTGTTCAGTTCCAGTAAAACTGTATTCACACAGGTCCTGTTCCCTTACATGGAGATTAAGAAACAGGGTCAGTAGCTCAAGAATTTAGTAGGTGATTAAAATTCACTATGGTCTTAATCCAGTAGAAAAGATACACAAGTTTGTTAGTATCCATATTTTAAAGAGGTTAATAAATTAGTTGTAGGATATGGAATTTTGCAAATAAATAGTATGTACGGTCCAGTCAATTTTAAAGATAGTCGTGTTCTATAACCACATAAATAGACATATAGATGCATTTGTATATTTTGCTCGCTGACTTTTTTTTTGTCTTCACTAAATGACATTAAATAATCTTTTAGCATTGGAAGCAGTAGAATTAGTACCAACAGATTCCTGCAAGTTCAGCGTGTTGGTCTTATGATAAAAACACAGAGATTATTTTTCTGCCTGTGCTTCAGAGCAACCTGATGATGTGAAAACAAGCTTTCCTGAAGCCAAGCTTGACGGAACTCAGGGCTGGTTTTACAGGAGACAGCGCCACATGGTGGTCTTGTGAGGTAAGAGCTTCTGGGCTCTGTATTGATTTAGTTCTGTTTAATTACTTTGGTTTATTCGATTTTAAATTAAGATAACTGCATCTTAAGTAATTACTTATTATTCTAAAGGGAACTCCCAACATTAGGTTCTAATTTCAGATAAACAAATAAAGGCGATATTTTTAATGTTTAAATATTTATTGTTTTCATCTAAACCACTGTATTCTAGCACGCTGATTTAGTTTATTATATTAAATCATCCTCATGTGACATTCTTTACTCAGTTCTCTTCAGATTTAATTATTTTATGTCAAAAATTATTATAACTCTGGGCACAACATAATCTCCCAAACCATTTCCAGCAACTCAACATGCTGGAGTGCTTGCCATACTAATGGGGAGTAGACATGATAAATCAGAGATCTGTGTGCAACTGCAGGGTTCCAATCTTGTCAGGATCACGGAGACATGGTGGGATAGTTCCCATGACTGGAGTGCTGCAATAGAAAAATATAGGCCCTATAAGAAAGACAAGAAAACAAGGAGGGGGAGTTGCCGTTATGTGAGAAAGCAGCTGGAGCGTATGAAACTATTCCTGAGGATGGATGAGAAGCCAGATTAGCACCTAGGAGTTAGCTATAAAAATTGGACAGATAAAGGTGACATTATAATGGGTGTCTGCTATAGGCCACCTGACCAGGAAGAACAATAGATAAGTGGGTGAGGCTCTCTACAGACAGATGGGAGCAGCCTCATATTTGTAGGCCCTCATCGTTATGAGAGACTTCAACCACCCCAATATTAGATGGAGGGACACACAGCAAGACATAAGCAATCTAAGAGTTTCCTGGAGCACACTGTTGATAACTTCCTTCTCTGAGTGATAGAAGAGCCAGCAAAGAGAGGTAATCTTCTGGACTTCATACCAACATACAGGGCTGTTTGGGGTATGAAAGTCAAAGGCACCCTTGGAAGCAGAGAACATGAGATGGTGGAGTTCAGAATCCTGAGGGCAGGAAGCAGACAGAACCTAGAGTTTCAGGAGAACAGACTTTGCCCTCTTCAAAGATCTGTATGGAAGAGTCTCTGAGGGAGGAAAAGAAAGCTGGTTAATATTCAAAGATCACCTCCTTCAAGCTCAATAGCAGTTCATCCCAATGAACAGGAAGTCAAGCGAAAACACCAGGAGGCCTGCGTGAATGAACAAAGGGCTCTTAGCAAACACAGAAATAAAACCATACAGAGGGTGGAAGCAGGGACTGATAAACTGGGAGGGACACAAAAACATTGTCTGAGCATCCAGGGATGAAGCTAGAAAAAGCTAAAGCTCAAATGCAATTTAATTTGCCTGGGACATCAAGGACAACAAGAAGGGCTTCTGTAAGCACATGGGAGACAAAAAGAATACTAGGGAAAATCTGGACCCACAGCTCAACAAGACAAGGGACTTTGTTAAACAGGACATGGAAAAGGCTGAGCTACTGAATGCCTTCTTTACCTCAGTCTTTATTAGCATGACCAGCCTTCAGGAATGCCGGGTCCCAGAGACCAGAGGAAAGGGTTGGACGGGGGAAGATGTACCCTTGATGGAAGATCATCAGGTCAGGGAATACTTAAACTGAACATGAATAAATCCATGGGCCCTGATGGGATGCACCCACGAATGCTGAGTGAGCTGGCAGTTGTCATTGTGAGACTGCTTTTTAAACTTTGATCAGTGATAGCCATTAGGAGAAGTGTCCAAAGACTGGAGGAAAGCAAACATGATCCCTGTCTTCAGGAAGGAAATGAAAGAGGACCCAAAGAACTATGGGCCAGTCAGCCTCACCTTCATCCCTAGGAAGGTGACGGAGCAGCTAATCTAGAAATACAGTTCCAGGCACATTGAGGACAAACAGGTCATTGGGAGGAGTCATCATGGCTGTGCCAAGGAGAAGCCTGGTTTGGCCAACTTGGTAAACTTCACTGATTAAGTAACTGGCCTGACAGATGAGGAGAGATCAATGGACATTGTCTCTCTGAACTACCGTAAGGCCTTTGACACTATCTCCTGTAAGATCCTTACAGACAAGGTGTTGGTGTATGGGCTGGATGGGGAGATAGTGAGGCAGGCTGAAAACTGTCTGAATGGCTAGGCCAAGAGGGTGGTGACCAGTGGCACAAAGTCTAGTTGGAGACCAGTGACAAGGGATGTATCCCACAGGTCAGAACTGGATCCAGTCCTGTTTAGCATCTTTGTTACTGACCTGGGTGATGGGGCAGAGTATAAAAGTTTGCTGATGACACTAAACAGGAAGGAGTGGCTGATATGTCAGTGGATCATGCTGCCATCCAGAAGGACCTCAACAGGCTGGAGAAAGGGTTGACAGGATCCTTATGCAGTTCAACAAGGGGATGTACAAAGTTCTGCACCTGGGGAGGAACAAACTTATGAGTTAATATATATGTTCAGGGCCACCTATCTGGAAAACATCTTGGCAAAAAAGTCCTGGGGGGCCCTAGTGGACATCAAGTTGAACATGAGCCAGTAATGTTCCCCTGCAGAAAAGAATGCTAATGTTATCCTGGTCTGCACTAGGCAAAATATTACAAACAGAACAAGGGAGGTCATCCTTCCGTTCTCCTTAGCAATGAGACCACAGCTGGAGTCCTGTGTCCAGTTCTAGGGCTATACAGTACAAGAGAGACTAGGACATGCTGGAGAGAGTCCAGTGAAGGGTCATGAAGATGGCAAAAGGACTGGAAACTTACTTTCTATGAGGAGAGGCTGAGAGAGCTGAGAACATTTATCCTACAGAAGAGAAGACTGAGGGGCTCTCCTTAACCTTATATATAAAAACCTGAAGGGAGGGTACAAAAATGAAGCCAGGCTCTTTTCTGTGGTGCCCAGTGACAGAACCAGAGGCAGTGGTCACAAACTGAAATTCAGGAGGTTCCCTATATATGAGATATACAATAATTTAGATATAATATTAGATATGTTTTAATCGATTTTAGCTGTATGTATAGACTTAATAAAGGTTTGGGAGATGGCTGGCTTACCTGCAATTTCTTGATTGTGATTTCTTGCTCGAAGCAGTTCACCCAAGAAACTGCAATAACTAGAACTCTGCTGGATGCTGATCTTCTTTAATTTTCTGTCTGAGTTTTGAATCCAACCTTTGTCTGCTGTGGTTTGCTGCTGCTTAAGACAAGCTGAAAGCATTTACCATGGCAAATGAAGTGATTTTGAAAGATACTTCCACAAAATCATATCTTTCTGAAAGTAAAACAATGAAAGCCAGAACTGACATGGAAAGAAGAATGAATTTGTGCCAGAAATTACGCAGTTTGTGGGCAAAACTCATGACTGTGAATAGGGTGATGAAATAGACTTTCTTATGGCTTTGAATGTTCCTTCAAGGACCAAGCACAACTCTGTTCCTGTGGTAAAGACCCCATAGTACATTTTTTTTCTCCTGGTCTCTTATAGACTCTTACAGCATTCTTTCCACCACCGTGAAGTTAATGAACTTCTCAAACTCCTTTTCAGAAATAGGACTTTGCATAGTTCTAACTCAAGCCTGTGAATAAAATCCAGAAATCTGTCCCTGTGTCTCACATAGCTGATATTATTAATTTTAAGATGTAGAATTGCAGTCCTTATATATATATATACTTTTTCCCAGGAGCAAATCAATAGGAGTCTTCTGAGTCACTCTTTTTATTTGTATAAGAGAAATCAGTAGTAGGCAGGAGGAGTACTAGTAGTACAGTTAACAATTATAGTAGAAGGCAGTATAAAATAAGGGTTCAAAAAAATCTCATCTTCTGTGTATAAACCAAGAGACTATAGATGCCTCTTCCAAATCCAAAAATTGCTGGAGAAGTGCAGGAAACTGATTAGGTCATTTTGAACCACATGCTAGGCCTCATTGCATGTGTAAGGAACGCAAGAACAGTGAGGTCTAAGGCGGGGTTTGAAGTAAAATGATGGGATGGCTTTAGAGATGTTCATTGAGCACTTTTCCCAAATATAAGAAGAAACATAACAGAGAGCACAAGGTGCTTATTTCAAAATGTAAGAAATGAAAAATAAATACTGACATCATAGGTTGACTATAAAAAGGAATGGATTTTTCACTGCTGAACTCGTACTTAGTGCTCTGTGTCTTAATACAGTGTGGAAGAGAAACAGATTCAGAAATACAAAGAGAAAAGAGATGACTAAGCCAGAAGGCTGGGAGAGCACCTTTTGCTCTTTTGAAGAATGAAAATTTGCTATTATATCAAGAGCATAGAAGTCATGGTGTTTAAGTTGTAAAACAATAAGAGTTTAGCTGCGTGAATGAATAGAAAGGATTGAATATTAGAGACATTATGCCAAAGAATGCAGATTTAAACAGACTTTGATTTTCAAGATGTGGAGATCAACCTCTTAGAATCAAAAATGGTGCCCAAAAGATTCTCCACAATGTGGTTTTGTCCACGCTAAAGAAAGGAGACAAAACAAGACAAATTAGGAACATATTACACTTGAGACACCCATAAAGAAAGGTCAGAGTCAAAAATGCTGTTAGCTGAATTAATGTACTTATTTCCTCCTATGGACTCTCATCTTCTTCAAGGTCACATAGGACAAAGCCAAGGCCTCAATTGCTTCAAATCTGTGTCTTCAGCTAGTTTGCAAAAATAACTTTTCCTATAAAAATATATCTTACTGGCATGTTCACAACTGTCTCGTGTCATTCCAGTCATTTGATCTGATTTCTTGTTTCAAACAGACCATAATTCTGTCTCGTGTTTTGTATATCCCATACTTATGGTTGAAATAGAGCATGTTTTTAAACTGGCACCCACTTGTTAAATTAGAAGAGAAAACAATGTAGAAATCAAACAGCTTTGGAGTAGTTCGGGGGTTTTTTGTGGTTGTTTTACTCTATAAATGTGTACCTTAACTCTAACCTAACTGCAGTGTTTATTAATGTTTAAACATTGATTTTTTTTCCACCATTTCCATAGATGAAGACTGTCTTTCATGTTGAAATCCACCAGAAGATAGAGATAGAATCATAGAATAGTTAGCGTTGAAAAGGACCTTAAGATCATCTAGTTCCCACCCCCCTGCCGTGAGCAGGGACACCTCACACTAAACCATGTCACCTAAGGCTCTGTCCAACCTGGCCTTGAACACTGACAGGGATGGAGCATGCAAGATCG
>JBCJKH010064694.1:0-31957 GCA_039877255.1 Loriculus beryllinus
AGGCTGCTATGAGGTCTCCACGCAGCCTTCTCTTCTCCAGGCTAAACAGCCCCAACTTTCTCAGCCTGTCTTCATACGGGAGATGCTCCAGTCCCCTGATCACCCTTGTGGCCTCCTCTGGACTTGTCCCAGCAGTTCCATGTCCTTTTTATGCTGAGGACACCAGAACTGTACACAATACTCCAGGTGAGGTCTCATGAGAGCAGAGTAGAGGGGCAGGATCACCTCCTTCAACTTGCTGGTCACACTCCTTTTGACAGGTGCTTTAATAGAAAGAGTAGCCATAGTGAAGCTTATAATAAATTATGGAGTACAAGAGGGCAATATACAGATTTCACAAAAAAAAGAATTACTGCTCATCCTCTTACAGGTGAAAAAAAAAGAACAAACAGGACTGCAAGTTCCATCTAAAACCTCTTTGGACACCAAAGATAAATGTGGACTTAAATCAGGAGAAATCCAAAAACATTTAAGGGAATAATGTCAACTGTTTAAAAATTCTGTCCTCAGTTTTAGGATGGAGTCAATTTTAAGTGACCATTTTTCTCTGATTTACTGCACCATGAGAAAAATACGAAAGAAGTCATGCTTGTGGCATGAAGTAGAGACATGGGAAACTTGCTTTGGTTTCTGTTCTGGCAGCATCACCTTGTATCAGTAAACAGCAAATTTTAATCTCTCCAGGCTTCTGCTTGCCATACCTTTTACTGGGAATATGAACTCTCTCCTTTCTGAAACTGGATACAAGAATAACTTGATAGCACAGCTATAGGTAAATAAAAAAATACAGAAGAAAATGAATGTTCTGACAGTCATTGAAGCACACAGAATTTTGCTACCAGCCTGAAATTCACCCAGGACCCTTCACTGCTACCTACTAATAAAATGTTATCTCAGTAAAGGGCCTAAGAAGATACTAGGTGTGCCATTGTACTACTTGTCTTTTAATCAATTATCATCGATAGAGATACTGTCAATGATAGATAGAGAACTAAACGGAATAATTGCATAACTGACAATTATACACTTGTCAATTAACTCCTTGTATAACGCAAGAAGAATTTTCTACTGCCATAGCATAAGGCTGTAGTGTTCTCACTGCAAGACTATCCAGAGTGAAAACACAGGCAGATTAGTTCTACTAGCAAATAAAATAAACCTTTGGATTGCCAGACCAAGAAAATAAGGCTGTTCTCATGAATCATGGTGAGTTTATGTCAGAAGATACAGGTCTTTAGTAGCATTTAAAGTTGTCTGCATCCATTGTGTCTCCTTTATAGAAGTTAAATGGAAAGGTAGGATATGACGTCATTGCCAGAGAATGCTGGCTATTACTCACCTCAGACAGATGGCAAGTGGCACCTTAAAACCCCCCGAAAATTAGTAGGAAATACGTAGAAGGTACAAATGTCTCTTCCATGGCCCAAGTAATTAAAAATCCAATATTGGACTAGAAAGGCCAAATGTACAGCTGGGCTTGTTCACTCTGCCAGTTCCTACTGGCAAAGGTCTGACTGGTATTTTGAGAGCAGAAAAAACCTAAGTAAGTTTAGATCTGAAATGCAGCTGCCTTACAGAGATGAGAACATAAAAAAAAAAAAATAAACTGAAAAGTCATTCTCCCCCTGTTAAACTACTTGAATTAAATTTGACCGCAAGTACTGTTCTTGTAACACAAGTCTGGGTAATCTTCATCCCTGGGAATGAAAACACGTATGACTTCCTCACTGGGAACTCCCATCTCTGAGATCTGACTTTGAGATTAAGATAATCTATTTTAAGCCAACATAGGTAAGAATGCAAAGGCCAGATAGCCCAGCTGAAACTGAATCTTCCTGGACTGGAAAAATTTGTAGTACATTTAAACTGTTGAACTAAGCTCCATGGGATTCTCTTGTTACATCTCTATTCCCAGTGCCTTGCTGCCTGTGTAATCACCTGCACTAATGAGGTGTGTGTCTGTGTTCAAGCATTTTTTCTGGATCAAGACAGTAACTTCCTATTTTGTTGCTTTATTGGGATTTTTTATTTTTAGAGGCCACCTCTTTCTAGCACTTTCATTGATATTGTTTCATAGATGCTACATTAAAACAGAATTACTAGTACTTTATAAATTATAATCCAGATTGTATCTGTAGTCTGACAAGCCAGTATCAGTTCTTTATTAAAATAATTTAGTTTAACAAAGAATAGATGTCACTGCTTCACTGTGCAGAATTCTCTAAGGTGGTAATTTGTAACAGCTGGATTTTTCATTGAACTAAACTGTGAGCTGCTACCCAGGCAATGGAAATTGCTTTTGCCACACATGAAGTCATTTTTTTCAATATGCTAAGCTTCTCTTGCCTCATTACTTAATCTTGATGGAACCGCGTGCATCGGGAGAGTAGCACTTAAGGTACTGCCATGACTCACAACAAGAGCATATTCATGGTGCAGAGGAAATCCTCCAGTGGGCATTAACAGGATTTTGCATGACGCACAGCAGCAGCAGCTCGTTCCCTTTGCTGAGCAGGATAGACCCACAACACAGGTGAAAGATACAGTCATTGCCTCCATGCCACCCACCGTACAGGCTCTACTGGGCTGATTGAAGGGGCTCAGGAGCAGCCAGGGCAAGCCCCACACTGGGGATACACTTTCACAGGCACCACTTTCCTCCTCTGCACTGCCTCCCTCCTGCCTCTCTCCAACAGACAATATGTGTGTATTTAGGGATTAGGGTAAAGAGAAACACAGAGACAACATGAAGTGGAGAGAAATGAGTGACATGTCTAGCACATTCCTTTACAGACAGGGCTCTGTCCTGCTGGTGTGTGTTCTGGTACGGCTATGCCAGGGAGTAATAGTAAACTAGTTTTGTGTTTTGGTGGGTTTGGTTTGGGTTTTTTTAGTTTGTTCTGGGGGGTGATGTGTCATTCCTACAAGTTTTCTCCCAAGCCTGTTTTGCTCCAACCATCCAACTCCGGAGATAAAGACACTTGACCACCTCTTTAACACACTTGTTTACCTGATGTGACACTAAAGCACAGGCTTTCCTCCCAGAATATTAAGTTTCTGTCCTGTAACTTTCCAACAGAATACCAGTACTGGCTGACATTCACAGACAAAATGTTTTATTATGTCATGCAAAATGCCTGGATATTTTCTATGAGTTAGTAGGGAAATATGAACCCACATTTTGTCCAAAGGTCTTTCAACAATACCATGACCAGATGCTAGACACAGAAATAATTTTCCTAACCATAGGTACCTAATGCCATCTGAGGTGTTCAAGCAATATCAAAAATCGTCCACAAAGGACTGTCAAATTGATGCAGAACTCACTAGAAATCCACACCTTGCTGGTGCAGCTGCCAGAGGCTTAGCAAAATAAGCCATTGTGCCTACAATGGCATTAATTCATGAGTAGGCAAACATCCTGCCCAATTTATATCTCCGGGCAGTGGAGTCATTCACAAGAGGTTCGCAGCTATGAAACATGACCTGTAAGTAATCCATGTCTCTCTGGAGAAGGCTAGATGCTAACCAACTTCAAATCTCTGTTGACTCTAGTAGGAGCTTAGACAACTTCTGCATAAGCAAACATTTACAGATTTCTTAAGTGAGATATTTTAAAAGCAGCCTGAATCCCATCCTTGAAGGATGCTCCAAGGCAATGGTAGCATTCCTAAATGCTACCTAAAGATTTTACCTTGGGTTATTGAGCTTTTCAGTCTCAGTCTGTACAGCTTTGTGCTGTCTACTGAACTGTCCTCAGTATCTTTCTCAGTATCTTTCAACGCCCTGCAGTGGCTGCACTTTAGATGAATCTAAGAGCTTCACCTTTATCTAACATCTTTTTTCCCAGCATTGTTACAGAAGAGATTCTTTCTTAGCTGGTATTTGCCTGCATAATCACATCCTCTATTGTAAGATCAATGCTATGCAGCCCAGCTTTCAATTGTTTATCTTCTTTGTAGTGCTAATATCATTGTTTCTGCCACAACTTTTGCCTGTTTGCCTTTCTTTACCTAGCACAAAGTTTGCAAATGCTCTGGCTGCTTTCAGGCTGCTAGCTTGGCTTCTGCTGCAGCATAACTTTTTGCCTCTAGGCCTAATTCTTTTGAATTAAGGGCACTGCTTCAATCTCCCAGTCCATGCTCTGCACACTGATATCATTTGCAAAACTCAGCCAAATAATATAATCCATTGCTGATATTACCTTCTCTCCTTTCCAGTCTTGCCTCCCCACTCAACAAAATGTCAAACCAGTTCTGGAGCTACACATGGCAAGTAGATGTTGGCTCCAATCTCTTTAAACCGTGCATCATTTTTCTTCTATTTCATGTTATCTGTCATACCTACAGAGAGCGTCAGAGCCCTCTTTGTACTGCATCAACTTCGGTCTGAAGAGGGGGATAAGGGTGTCTTAATTTTCTTGGCACATCCTAATGACTCCGGAGGGTTAATTCTACTTTCTAGTGTGAGCCTTCACATCTGCCCCTCCTGTTGGCATAAAAATAAATAATCTAACTATGTAACCATAACACTGCCCTGATGACTGAGAGCTGTTAAAAATCCACCAACAGAAGCGTGGCTACCTTCATACTCCTTGTTTTCATGCTGCAACCCACTGGCTGCAGATTCAGAGTGATGTGTGAGTAAATCTTCTCCACATCTCACAAACGTCAAAGCTAGCAAAGCTTTTACCCTCACCAGTCTTTCTCCCAGGGTGTTGTTTTCATCACCATAAAACTGACTTCCCATTATTCCTTATTGAGCAATTCTAGACAGGCATTTCACTGCAGGAGCATGACTCATTTCCATCTAAAATAATTTATCTGAATATATCTCAAGATATTATATTGCAAAAAAGAAAAAATAAATAAATTCCAAGTTGTTGATTCCATAAAGTCCAGGCAGAACTGCTTAAAAGCTTTACCAGGTTGCATATCCTGTGGAATAAAGCACACTATCATCCTGGTAACATTTCTTTAGAGCTGGTGCAGTTACAAGAGTTGGACGTCACCTACCAGTGATTATGTCTCAGCTAATAACAGAATTGAACCATCTAACCATTTAACAATAGTGTTGATTAGTGTCTGCAAAGGTGTTTGCTACTCACCCATGACTATTCATCAGACTCCTAATTTTGATCCCCTGATGAGGATGCAGTTGACGATGTGTCCTTCCTTTGCATCCCCTAGTTAGTATGCAAGCCTTGATCTCCAAACAGCCATCTGTTTGCAAAAAAGCACCTCTATGTTGAGGCATCGCACTGCCAATTTCTGCAATTATTTGCTACAAGACAATCCACAGTGAAGTCTCATAAAAATATGTTTTTCATATTTATTACACAACATAGTGATAGAGATTATCACATTTTAAATCCCTTTGGATATTTTACTCAGTCTAGGGCAGGTGATGCAGATCTAAGCTTAGTGTTAATGAAACAATTCCCTATCAACAATATGAGTTCCTGTCCTTCTTCCTCCATTATTTACAGAATATTTGACAGTTTTGTAGACTTTAACCCAAAATGAACCAGAAAAATCAGTGAGTACTTTTAAAAAACTGTGTTGTGAAAATGAAGTTTTAGGCCCCAGTGGTATCCACTGCTCTAGATGGACAGAAGTCTGTCTTCAGAAGTCTTCAATGAAAACAAGAATGCCTTATGGAACAGAAGTTTAGCACCTCTTTACTTGAGATGGTGTTCTCTTAGTTCAGCTTAGTAAACTGTTTTTGCTTCAGTTAGCCCCACTATAACAAGTTATGGTGAGAGTAAAATCAAAATGCATTTAGAGAAATAATACCATATTTTTCTCTGGCTGAAATGAAGAAACTATATTTCATTTACTTAGATTATAGCTCTTCCTGTGGTTTTTGCTTGTTCACTTGTCTTTGTGGTCTTCTGGTTTTATTGGGGGAGTTCTTTAGGGGGTTTTTTGTTGGGGTTTTTTTGGGGGGGGGGGGTTGTTGTGTTTTTTCTTTGTTGTTGTTGTTGCTTTTATATTTTTTCCTCACAAGAAATCCTTACAACCTAACATGACAAACATGATTTATCTCAGTTTTGATTTTTTTTTTTCTCTGGTCGTCTGGTTTTTGACTGCTACAAGAACCTTCTTAAGTTAGCCATTTGCTCAGTACTAATGGTTTTACTAGTGTGCAAAGTGTTGGCCATAGTGCCTGTATGAAATGGTCCAAACATTTTTCCCCACATGGCATAAGTCACCATCCTTTAATCATAGCGTAAACGTTTCAGCAGCCAGCATAGAAATTACCCTAGAGGTCATAGGTAGATGGAGCTTGGATATTTACTGTGTAAGGCCATTTTTCCTTTAATGTACTCACATAATCCATAGACAAACATGAAATAGGTTGCTACTGATTTTTGAAAATGACTGACAATCTCAGAAACTTTGTGTAAAAAAAATATCTCAGTACCAAATGCTCCTTTTTTGCTTACTTTTCTCATATCCTGTGTGCTTTCTCTTGGTCCATAAACATCCTCTGCTCTACCTCTGTAACCAATAAAGATATAGGTCAATATGGCCATCTTAAGACTATCTAAAATATTCAAACCAACAGGTGAACATTTCCAAGAAAAAGAAAACACAACTTTTATGGAAGCTATTGCTCTTCTCCTTTTGCCAGTTACAGACATGTTTGTTTAGCTACATCTAAACATACAGGCATGTGTTATGTGACACTTGTTTAGGATTGTTGGTGGACCTGGTTATTATCTGCCTACTTATAGACTAGAAGACAGGATATAGCAGCAGGCCAGGAAGTCCATCAGTCCAGTTCCCCCAGGACCTGTACATACAGAAGTCTGATGGCTGGGACTGAAAGCAATGGCAAGACCCTACATATCCCACCCCAATAATGAGCCCAGATGTCAGAGGAACCCTCAGGAGGAGGTTAACTCTGTTGCTGTGAGACAAAGGGAAGAGAAATGAAAGGCATTAATGGAGAGGCCAAAAGCTCATGAATTTTGCACATGCAGTGCTTGTAATGAAGACAGCCCAGCTGGACTGGAGAGCAAGATCGGTTACAGCAGTGTAAGAGCTCAGAGTACTATTTCCTTGCTGGGCATTGCATTAGGGCAAAGATACCAGAAAACAATATCAGTGACAGTCACTGCAGGGCCTTTCAGAACAGAAATGGAAGAAGGAATTCAAAATTCTTCCAGTGGAGAGCGGTGCTTTGTTGTTGGTGTTAAGGAGCAGGTTTGTCAGCAGCACAGCTGTAATGAATGAGGACAGTTACAAGGCCAAGGAGAAAGGGGCAGTGTGGAACAGGAGGTGACACCAGCAACAATAACAGAAGTTATGCTACAATATCAGAGTTACTTCATTTGTTCACTTCTTCAGACTTTCCATTTCAATAAAAATACTTGTTAAGGCAGTTTTTAGGATTTGTAAGTAAGGAAACCTAGCTCATTTTGTATCAAAATGTTATTCAAGTTTTCCTTCTCCCCTTTTGCTGGTAAGCACAAATAGTCATGTTAGCAGTGACTCTTTTAAGTCTAAACCTGTCCCATTATGCTTCCAGTCAGGTGTTGAAGGCAAGGTTTTACACAACATAATGAACCATGGCTTTCAAGATTAAACACCTTCTTCTTCAAGTCAGCTTGAGCAGCAGTTCTCCCTTGAAACTCTCTAAATTAAAACATACCTGCTTGTTCAGTCAGCAGTGATGACCAGGTTTTCTTATAATTTCATTCCAAACCACTCAAGAAATAGTCTAAGAAACAAATTAGTGGCACAATAAGGCTTTAGGAATATTAAGACCATTGCTCATATCAACATCCAGCATGGGTACCTATATATTGTCCAAAATGAGGTTTACTTGTTCACACCAGGAGTCCTTGAAGTATCTCTTCAAAAAGCATGGATCCAGCACAATAGTGCTAGAAATATTAGTCACTGCAATTATAGCCCATTTCATGTGCAGTGATGTCAAGTGGGAGTTGAATTTTTCCTGCTTATTGCAGTGATGGATGATTAATTTTCACCCAATTACTTCTTACAGTGTATGTTTTGGTTTAAAAAGATCAGAAAAAATCTGATACTGGGTTCAATAGTGTAGTTTCCCAGCCATCACCTCTCATATAACTTGCAAAAGTCTTATAACACTGGTCTCATATAGGTTTTGCAAATGCAGTTTACCCTCTTCTTTGGTCGTTTTGTTGCACTCTTGCTTCAAAGTTGTTGACAAGCTTTGACTAGTCTGAAATCAGCTTAGCAACCAGGCTCCCAGCCTGTAACAGCTAGCACTCAGGCATTCACTAATCTTTTTTCACCATTTCACTAGCTATTACGCATTTAATTGCAGCAGCTGGCACAGAAAAGAGCCACCAGAAGCAAAAGATTAACAACTAATACATTAAAGAGTAGCTTAGCCAATATATGGAACTAGGATGTTGCTATGTTTTACTCTCATAGAATACATCTTCTGTCTTAGTCCACTTAAATAGATATTTAATGTGGATTCTTTTGAGGTTCATTCCTGGCTGCTCTGTGATGCCAGGCTTTGCTGAACAAGTGCTGCTGGATTCAGGCACTCTCTTAGCTAATGGAGAAAAATAGAAAATAAAGTTCTGATCACAACACAATTATACAGTAGTTGTTGTTCCTGTTGCCTCCTAGATTGTATCTCATATTCCCAGAGAAACCGATGTCTCCTTGCCTCCAGTAAGTATTTACAGAATTGTCTGAAATATCCCCAATCTTCTCTGGAAAACTGCTACAGAAGTTTGTGGAAGCATCATCAAAAATGCTGCAAGGATCTCAGCTGTTTTCTCTAGGTTAACAGCTCTTAGACTGTCCCATGCTGTCTGATTTCAGCTTCCTTATGAGGCTGGTTTTTTGGCAAAAGTGCTTGTGCCCTCCAAAAGCCACTTAGATTGGTGTTATTGGCCTCTTTGCAGGAATCCAGTGCTTTGTTGGACGCAGGGTGAGTAGCCCAATACTCCAGAGGGTTGAGCACCACCTTCATGTGGGATCTCCATCTGGAAACACCTACAACAGGCAAGGCAAGCTGAACTGCCCACAGGGGAAGTCCTCTTCCATAGATAGCTATTGGTATGGCCATACAACAAATAGGGGGGTAAAGAGGTTATTTGGAACACACACTAAATGCCCATTTAATAACAATCTGGGACAATTAAATGTTTTTGTGTTTCCAATCTCAAGTTTCTACTGGAAAACGAAGCCAAAAACAACCAAAAAAACAAACACTCTGGAAAAGAGCAATTACAAGTACTTTTAGAACAAAGTTAAGCTTATATAAGGATGCATGTCTGAGATCAGAAAAACAAACTAACAAACTATTTTAACCCCACAACCTAGTTAATCTGCTAGCATGAAGGCCAGTTCTATATAACAACATAATAAGTTATAACAGGACCTACATCTTCATATATTTCCACAGAGAGACATATGCAATGTATATTGAGTTTGTAATTTTTTTCTTATATACTCTAACTGTATCCAATTCAGCTAGAGGACTTTTTCCACACATCTTCCCACTCTGCAATTTATTGGGCTGATTTACAAGGACCCTACCACAAGACATGTTCTAGGCATTGCTGGTTGTTGGAACCTAGAGGTAAGTCATCATAATTTAGACAAGCACTTAAACCTGTTTGAATTCAAGACTTCACTTTGTCTCTGCCAGAAGACAGAAATAAGAACATAAAACAGTAACTCGCAGTGACCTTAATCCCCCTTAGGATCCCAAGGTTTGAGTTTTGTGTTGTTTTAGTGAAAAGCAAAGGAAAATCACATGATGCATACTGAGCATTCATTGGGTTATTGACCTCCATGTTACACGCTGATTTTGTCTGATGAAAATCAAATTATCTTAATAAATACAGAAATGCAGACTACACTTCTAAGACCATTATTTATTTTTTATTTGGGCATTTCTGAAACTTTAAAGTGCATTTTATGGCTAAATAGAAGTGTGTTAGCAGAAAATTATGAAGTACAGAATGTATCTTAGGGTTTTCTTGGAAGAAATCTATTGAAAATTGGTTGATTATGTTACTTAACTGGTAGGGACTTTTGCATGAGTGTCTCTGCCTTATCAAATTGATTTTGATACCTTTTCTACAGTGGTTGTGTAGTAACTATACAACTTGGTACAACAATTTTATAGACTGTATTTAAGAAGGTCCTTGGACGAAGGCTGGATCAGCCTATACAGAGACCAAAACTCACAGATCATTTTTTACGTGTTTGCTCTACGACCATGTAAGCAGATTGTAAACAAAATAGCTTTTTAAAACCAGCTTGTCGCCACTTTAAAGGACTAAGGCTTTTAGCTGTAATTGTTAGCATCAGTGCTGTGCCTACTGTTGAGAAGGAGAAAAAAGTTTGAGATCACCTTGAGAATCTCACTTTCTGTGACTATCTTACTTCCTCCTTCTCTTTCTCCACGAATATAATTTATATTATATGAGAAATCACTGAGGAAATCCAAACGTTCTTAAATCTGACTGCAAATCCTGTAAGATACAACTGCTTCTTTATTTGTTTACCTTTCATACATAAATGGTTTTAAATTATTCATTTTAGCATTATTTTTACTGTTAACTATTATTTATGGTAATTTACTTTTGGCTGATTAAAAGCTCAGTTTTTCAAGTGTTTGCAGATACTGAAGCTTAATCAGCAAGTAACACTTTTAGCAATAGTTTATGATTTTTCTGTCAGTGTAAAATAAATTTCACTGCGATTATTGCAGCATTTTCAGTGCTCCTTTTGCTTGCTGCTAAACTTAGCCATTTTACTGAAGAAATTGCACATTACTTGAGATTGCAGTAACTTCTTTATAGTGCCATTAGCATCTGTTAAAATCTCCTCTAAGGACACACACCTGAGTCACTGAAGTGCTCTCTGGAGCTGTGTGTGTAGTTAGGTGTACATTCGGGCTAAGGAAGGCTTCAGCCTCCTGTTCCGAGGAGTGGGAATGACAACCAGCTCTGCAAAATTTGAAGCATGTGAGAGGCAGCAGAAAGGGGACAACTTCACTGATTCTAAACATGACTAGGGAGAAAGGATATGATCTAAAATGAGAGTTCTGCAGTTACTGCATCAAATTGTTGAGCAGAGCTTAATACTCAGCTTCAACCTCCCAAAATTTTGTTTCTTAACATGTCACTTAAAGAGAGGACAGTATTGAGGGCTGCATGGACTATGGAATTCCTTTCCTGTACCTCTCTAACTAGTTTTGCTTTGTGGAGAAACATGCACAGAACACAAACATACAGAAATCAGACATTTGACCTGAAACCTGATGTATTGAGGATCAGCTGGATAGCAGAGCTACTAACATAACTATAATTTATGTGTAAGTTGCTATACATGTCAGCCAAGCGTTACAAACTGGAAAAGTCCCCCTAAATAAAGGTTCCACTCAGAAGTCATCCACTCTTTTTCACCAAAAAAATATGACATACCAAAAGCACAGCAGTATTTTTTGGATGAAGATTTAGCAAGCAAGTACCCCAGTGTTTGCAGCTGTGTTGCCAATGGTCTAGAGATGGCCACAAAACCTGTAAAACTCTGTAGCTGCTTAGGAGGTTCCACCACCCCACTCACAATGCCCAATTCAGTCAGAGATCAATTACAGAATCATAGAATGGTTTGGGCTGTACGTACATTCCACTAGACCAGATTGCTCAAAGCCCTGTCCAATATGGCCTTTCATGAGGCAGCCACGACTGTGTGCAAGCATAAAAGCCTCAGCAGCCCAGCTGCTGTTGGATCAGCTTCAAAACTTTTGGGGTAAACTGATGTATTTATAACTTCCAGCTTGGAAGCTTAGTCTTGCAGGAGAAAGCAAGCTGCAGATGATAGTGGCTTAATAATGATCTTTAGCCTTTGCTGGTCATCATGTCTTTGCTACATCTTTGCTTTGACCTAGTGGTACTGCTCCTAGCATCCATCAGGCCTCAGCACGACCTGTGTATTAGCCAAAATCTGAACTGAAGCTTAGTGAAGTCACACCTCATTTTCCCATTACAGGTAAAAACCTTTGGCAGTTAAGTGACTTATTTGGTTAAAATTTCTTCCATTTAAATTCCAGGTCTCTAAGATATTCTCATTGATTTTTCTCAAACTCTTTCGATTTTCTAAATTCCATATGGAAGTGAGATGTTTGATTCAAAATATGACCTTACATATCTGTTATTGTCTGAGAAGACATTCAGGTGCTATTTGCACACAGAACGTTTTGCAGAATACATTATCTTACTCAGTGAGATCTAAAGAATACAAAAAGAACTACCTTCTTTCAGTAACCTCAGGGGAGTTTCAGAACTGTCACTCTGCTCTCTATGAATTTTCTAATGTTTACTCTTGCTTTTGATGTAAATACTGATTTTACAGACCAAATAGGGAAAAGCCCAAATGTTTTCAACTAGCTGAGATAGAAGAATTGATACTACACAGCTATTACACCTGATCCTAAAAATCCTCCTTCACCTAGTACTTGCAAATACTAGAAATCCCACTGCATTCACAGGAATAAAAATACAGGCATGAAATTTGCAATAGGCTATATCCCATCCTTGAAACACTTTACAATTAAATGCAATTTATTTCATTAGCTGATGGAGACAGATTTTAAAGTCAAGAATAATATAATGATGAGAAAAGAAAAAAAAGTCTAAACATGCTCTGTCCTAATTCTGTCTCCCACTGAATAGACACATGCCTTAGGCTCATATGCCTTATGTCTGCTCACGTACTCACTTGTTAGAGCTCAGCTTTAGTCCTGTGTACAAAATAATTCCACATCAGCCTCAGGTTTTTCTTTTGAGGCTATTCGTGTAGCCTTCTTAAAGTCACCTGAACTTCAACAGTCTTGTTCATGCTGCTTTCAGGGCTGCTCCTGTCTTACTTTCACTACAGAAGGAGGTGAATGGCTCGCGGCTGTCAGTGCCTGAAGAAAGGACTCCAGCATTCACCCACAGCCACTGTCCCTCTCTTCCCTCCATGAATTTTCTTACCTAGCACTTAAGCATATTAAGAAGCTATCTCAGCTTCCATCCTAAAGTTTTTCTGCCTTCATTCATATTCCTGTAAAGATATGCTTTTTAGTAGAATTTGCCAGACATGAATGAATTCTTTGTTGCATTCCAGACAAACAAAAAAAAAGAACAAAAAACCCCCACCTTTTTTACTTCTTCTTTATATTTTAGCCATATTAGGCAGAAACGTATTTCACTTTGTATAGCATGTGCTGCCTTCTCAGTGTCTAACTTTCCAAGACAAACAGTAGCTCCATTAGAATGGATGATGAACAGAAGTGTTGTTCTTCACACATGATGAAAAGGGAATGGTCTCAGAGACACTGTGATGAGTTTGAAGTACCACAAGAGGGTTGAGCAGATCTAACAGCTACCAGCCAAAGGTAAAGCCTGGCTGCTCTTCCCCTTTTTTTCCGTCCCTCTCCAGTTCAGCTCTCCTTATTTCATACCCCAGCCTCTCCCTTGAAACCACTCTGGTCACCATCTGGATGAACTGATCCAGCTCACTAAATCAGAAAAAAACTAACCCAGCAGAAGCAACTTAATTAATGTTGCCAGTTTAAGGAGCTGAATCAGTTCATCACAGGATTTGACGGATGTCGGTGCCAAGCAAGCGAAACATGGCCAAGAGAGAGGAAAATAGTAGGACTGCCCCTTTTGGCATCTGCATGCTAACAAATTGCTTCTCGAGCTAAAATGACTTCCTCGGGTTAGGCCTGTGGCAGAGGAAAAATCTAGGGTTTGGATCATTCATCATTTCTCTAGACCGCCTTTGCTCTCAGCCATAATGTCTGCAGATACTTAAAAGGTAAATAGAAGCACTACTCCAAACAGTCACTCTTCTTTCTCACCCCTGCTGAAGTTCCTTTTAGCAAAGCATCATACAATAATTCTACTAAAGTTGGTGCTTGAGAGCTTTTTAAGGCTAGAGTCAGTAGGAAGCCTGTTTTCATTTACACAGCTAGATAATATTGGCCCAAAAAACAAGGTTATGTTTTATGGTTTAGCCATATGGGTGTCTTTGCAAGAAAGTAAATATCTCAACAGAACACTACTAGCTTTGTATAAATACAGAAAATACCTGTCATATGATTATGAGCAATTACTAGAGCAAGACAATAATTACCTGTGGCTTAAAGCATCCGCATCAATATATAACTAGCAAATGAAGTCAAAAGCTAACATCTGATTGCTCTGGTTTTATTTTAAAGCTAACATCATTACCGATTAATCACATTTAAGTCCCTTAATAATAAATAAGATTAAATAAGAAAATCAACTAGCAACTGCTCACAAATATTAAGGTAGATTAAGCTAATCTCTAGTGAAGGGAAGAATCCACAATGCACCCTTTCCACTTGCAGGTGCCAGGCAACAATTATGTGAGAGGCTTGTTATGTCAGTGCTTTCCCCAGTCCTGCTTTAGTAAAGCAAAAGGACTGCAACAACAAGACTGATGGCAGTGCAAATAAAACTCAACCCAAAAAAAAAATAAGAGCCGTTCCTGTCACTAGGCTATATCCTTGCAGGCAAGGTTAGGAATTTTGGCAATCAGACTCTCAGGGAGGTTGCACTTGTGTCTTCGTGTGACCCTCTTTAGATACGCCTAAGACGCAAGTCACCGAGTGTCTCAGCTCAGCTTTCTCTGCTAGAAATTACACAGCTTTATGTTGCTGTTGTTACCAAGTCTGCACACAAAAGCACATGGCAGAAGCAATATACGAGAAGGGGGAAGATGGAAAATGAGAAATCAAACTGCTGAGTCCTGTTCTGTCCCACTGATTTATAGTGCACCAGCTCTCAAAATCCGTTTCTTTGTGATGAAGATTCTCTCTAAATAAATAGGAAGTCATGTTGAGGTTTTCATATCTTTCTCACGTAATTTTATCAAACATCTTCAAATAGCAGTAAGAAACTTCTGAAAGACTACTTGAAATAAAGATACAGTTTGGGGGGCTCTTCTCAGGAAGTTTTATAAAACTGCGGTGTTCTCTCTCATTGAAGTTGTGTCAATATAGCATAGTATAAAGATCACTAGTGAGAAAAAAATAACTATGTCTATGGAAAAAAAAGACACTTTTTTTACTGTTGAATAGTTATAAAATCTGATCGGTTTAGTGGTTGCTAAATGACTTCAGTAATTTACAAAATTTTATTGTAGCTGCTTTTTCAGAAAGTCACTTTTCAATGAGATGGTTCATAGCAGACAGGCTTCTGGAGCTCTTAATAATTCATACACCAAGGTAGACTAAAATAATAACTGTAAGTCCTAATTATGCCAGCCAGGAAGATAACTGATGAGAAATGTCTTTATTAGGAAAAATAACAGGATTGTGATGAAGCTCCATGTTTTGAAATTGAGTAAAAGTTCATGTGGAAATTGACAGATTATGCTTCACGATAGAAAAAAACCCCAACCAAACATAAAATTCCAGACATAAACTAAACCAAACCATAAGAATTTGTCTAGTTGAATACTATGTCTTAAAAGAAGTTTAGAAAGAAAAATTCAAACTTGGCTAAATATTATAGCTATGTTACAGAAAGTGAGAGATAGGACAAAGTGTTGCAGGAACCAGTGTATTACTTTACCTGTTATCTTGCTAAAATTGTTATTGGAAGTTTCTGTTATATTAGATATGAGGAATGTGCCAATTGAGCTCAAACAAAAATTAGGCAACCATTAAATGATGGATTTTGACCCCTAACTGTAGCTGTTGTAGCAGATGGTACAGCACTATTCTAACCTCAAACTAGTGCTCCTTCTTAGTACTTATGTCACCCGCTCTTAGTATTTTACTAAATGCTCCAAATGGGCACAGAAGTTTTCAAGGGCAGATCAATTTACAGGAAAAAGATTGAGTTTCTAGTATGTTCCTCAACAATGGCTACATCGACAATCTGAGCTTAACTCAGTTACCGGAAAACAAGTTCTGTGCTGTTTGAGACAACAGTTCTCTGAGGCAACCTTAACAGAGCAGGTTGGTATTAGACAGGAGCCCAGAGTCCTTCAGGAATGATATCGAGATTGAGTAGAAAGCCATCTTAAATACATCTGGCTAGCTGCTGCAGCTACAGTGAACTATATGTTGCTGAGGTGACACTAGCAAACTAAACGCTAAGTCAGAATCACAAAGAAAATGATGAAAACACAGGAAAAGGGGATCAAAATAATCTGAAGAGAAAATGCAGTGGTTTAGCAATTTCCTGAAGTTTCTCAGAGTTTTCATTGATGTAATCCAAGAAAAATAAACCATCTTTCCTGGCACAGATGATGGCCAAATATATATCCAGGGATCCACCAGCTCTTTTAGTCTTCCTGTAACACTTTGTCCTTCAAAGAATTTATTAATTCACATTCTCTAGTGTTTTCTCTGCATCAATTTCAATAATCTCTAATTAAAAATGAGCTGATCCCATAAAAGCTGTGGATATTATCATTAAAGGTTGTAACACTGCAAACACTTTTAGCAAAGCTTATTGCTTGCCTTTGATTGCATAGTTCATGAGGTTCCAGAACCTGGTGGCAATTCATAAAAATTAATATAAGTGGCTTTGCCTGTAGGCAAGCAATTCTTTATAGATCCTATAACTGTTTCAGCTGAAACGTAACTGCTACAGCGATTCTCACACCATCCTTGACATGCTCTTTGTTCTCATCTTGTAAATGGATGACAGTGATTCATCTTCTTATTTAGCCATACGTCTGAAAGCCTTGGATACTCATACTAGTGCCTATGGAGAGAGCCACATTTTACACTTCCAGTTCTGAAACTGACAGTGCCTAGGGTGTTCAAGTGAGAGTGGATTTGAAACTCTCTTTAGATGTGTTTCCCAAACCAAACACAAGTGAAAGATTTGGGTGTTACTCTGGCATCTCTGAGCAGTGTATGATTTCCCTGAGAGTGGCCGAGGCTCAGTTACATGTCTTGCTGAAGAAACCAAAACAACTCAAGACATGCAGTGGGATTTAGCAGAATAAAACATTTCATGCATTTTAAATAGACCCTGCATGCCCTGACGCATTTGAAAATGCATTCTATTATTGTCTCTTTACCTCCTCCAAAAAACCGTTCCTCAGGATATACATTCTACTTGCCACCATAAAATTGTCCCCGTTCATCATGAATTAAATTTTCCTACACTCCCCAAAGCAGAAATATGAAAGTTTAAGCTTCAGTCTTCAAATAATCAAATATCCTTTCAACAGTTCCTTCTCCCATTCCAAAGAAGTTAACATAGGCCTTCACGGTCTGCAGAGAAGCAGTGTCAGTGCAGAGAGGATGACGGGAAGGTTATGTTCAAGTTACATTGTCATTTTCAGCTAACACCTTAAAGTTTACCCACATGGCTGGTGATATCATATCACAATCATAGAATTTGCTTGAATTCTTCCACATTTTGTCTAACAGAATAAAAAATTCCTGTGGAAAAATCGTTTTTTCAACCAGTTCTGTGGGCAGCAAACCATGCTGTGCTATGAGAAGCTAGGGAGAAGCTTGAACATCTAGATGTTTCAGTCCTGGGGCTTCCTGAGAAGCAATAACAGTAGAACTCAAGAGCTGCTTGATATCGTGTGAAAGAAGAACCTCTGCTGAAACATGGTTCAAGTTTTGCTGGTGGCAGATTTTTGTAGTCTCCTAATGTAACAGTTTTACAGTCAAATATTAGTTATCAGAATTCAAATTCATTGATTTTTGAGAGATGACATTATTTTCTTGCCTATATCTTCCAGGGTTTTTTTAAGACAACTGCTCATCGAGGAGAGGCAGTGACTATATATCGGCATATTTCACTTGATGATCAGGAATTATAGAAATTTAGGGAAGACTTGTCTATAAACTGCCAGTGCCAATTCCAAAAGTATGTAGGGGCAAGCTAAGCACTGATAGCATGTATAAACCATGATTATATCAGTTTTGGTTTACATATTGTTAAATTATTAAGTGGTTTTAACTGAGCCCATGTTTATCAGTGGTGTTATTTGTACACTTTCTAAAAATCCATTAGTCCAGAAAAGAAATGTAATTATTTTGCAGATATCTGAATTTTATGAAGCCATCAACACTGTGCTATTAAACAAAAGATTCAAGACTTCTTTGGGATCCCTTTGGAGCCAGTTCTCAATGAGAACATGAAAGGAAAGTTAGAAGGCTCATATGGTACCTTTAGAGCTAAATTCTGAAATATGAATTGACATAAATCCAATGGAGAATATAAGCAAGATTCACCAATATTTTGTGAAAATAGACTTTTGAACTTTTCTTCAGATGGGAAAGTACTGGATTGAAATTAGTTTATTAGTTCAAGTAAAGTTTAATATTAGGCAATTTAAATTACTAAGAATCAATTTTCAATAACCTCTAGTAAACATACTTTAAACAGTTAATTCCACATGAGATTAAACAAAAGAATCCATAAAGCAACATAATGAGAAAGGTATTTTTCTATATGCTTGTCATCTTTTCTTTTATCTTGCTGGCAACCTTGTGTTAGCCTGAGGCTTTATTTATTGATCGTGGCCAACAGAAGGACGAACATGAAAAAAAAATGAGGAGGCAAACTAAACTGTCTGCAGCTGAAGGTCAAATACACATCGTCTGATCTCAGGATCACAAATTTCCCATTATCTCTAAAATGAAATAACACAGACATTTAGACTGAAATACTTGAAATTTACGAACAGATTCAGGAATTCTTCAAGTAACCTCATTTGCTTATTAGAGCAAAAATAACAGCTGTGAAGTGAAATATATAAATACATAAATAAATATGAGAAAACCCATTTCCCTCCCAGGCTGGCTGGGGCAGCAGGACTGGCACTGGCTGCAGGCCTTGTCCTGCCACCTCAGGAAGCCTCAGCCCCTCATCACCCTCACACTTAGCTAAAGTACTATTTAAACCCTAATGTGCTTTTAGTTTCATCAGCATCCTATGGTGATGACTGAACAGTGTCCATTCCATCATTTAAAAGCAATGATGTACTTGGAAAAGAAGATGATAAATGAGTAGCAGTCCAAAAAGAAAAGCCATAGCTCTTGATCATTTTTATAGAACCATATTAATATCGGAAGGTCAGAGTGATTAAGAATCAACCAGTGAACACAATCCAGTTCTGTCCAGAGAAAAGTGAGGCAACTGTAAATACCAAATTTGACACAGAGGACAGGTAGCATCCAAAAGAAACCTGATACTGATCCACCCCAGAGATTGGAAAGAAAATCCATCTTAACAAAAAGATTTCAATAAATTAGTAAGAAGCTTCTCTGTTACATACTCCTGCACAGGTCCTCAGGCTCATAATATATCATTTATAGAATATATGTGTTATTTAGATTTGTGGAAGGGGTGTTTTATGTCTACAGGATCTCATTTTTCAGTGACACCCTTATTTGACTTATGCATTTTCCTAGTGAAATTTGTAGAGGTTTTACAACTGGCATTTGCCTGATTTTGCACTGCATTTGTACCAGTGGTAAAGACTCATCAGATTTCAGTAGAGGCCAAAGCTGAGGTACTATGTAAATCCTATTTATCTGTAACCATTAAAGAGGATGAAACAGTGTGCAGTGAACCACGTGGATGAAAGCCAATCTAAATATTTTGTTCTAGTGTCCACACGTATATGAAGCACAGGACAGACACTGCAATTTCTTCAGCACATTTCAGAGAAAGGTAGGTGCCAGCCTTTCAGTTCACACTGAAACATTTTCAGCACTGCCTCATGGCTGCAGGGGTTGGGGCTTGACACATACTTGATCTCAGAGGTGTGAAATATTACCTTCAGTCAATGGGATGGGCATTTTTCTCACAGAGTTTAGCCTTCAAATCCACAAATCTCAGCAGCACGCACCACACAAATCTTTGACATAAAATTGGGCAGTGTGTAAGACCTGCTGCTTTTAATTCTCTTTTAATCTTTGCTGAGCTGCTTTTCTTTAAATTGCTGCTACAGGTACTTAATTTCCCTCCCCAGCATTACCAGTTGTTGCATTCTGTGTGTGGTGGTTTTTTACTTAATAGCTTGAATGGTGGAAGATAATAGCCACCCTGTGGCTGCCTGGAACTGCTTCCCCAAAAGGATCATATAGCTACAGGTCTCGTTCCTTTAAACTGCTCTGCTGTAGTCTTACAGAAAGCTGAAAGTCTTCCAAGCCGGGATTAATGTGCCATGGCTGTGGAGTGAGCGGAGGACAGCTAGGAATAGATCAGCATAGGCATAGTTGTAGACTGAAGTACTTTGGACTCCTGTCTTCAGACTACTGTCTAAAGCAGGTTTCAGGTATAAGAGAACCCAGGCTCTGAGGTAAAGAAATTAAAAGGCTGTAGCACTCTGGAAGAGCATTTGGGTGTACTTCTGGATCCAAAGGCTATAAATGCCTTTGCTAAGTCCCTCACTAATCCTGAAAGCACCAAAGTTTTCTGGTGCCCTTCACTTAAGGAATCCCGAGCTTTCATTCCACATCAGCACACTCTGAACCAGGTTTCTGGGCTCTGAATTCCTGCCTGCTGTCAATCTTTATCCAAAACCTAGGTAACTAACACTGTATGTTCTGGGACTCCTCACTGATTCAGGTTCTCACAAAGTCTAGTCATTGCTGCTTTCTTTTTAAAATGCATTCATGGGATTTATAACAGCTTTATTGCCAATGCATTCATGTGATTTATAACAGCCTTATTGCCAATGCATTCAATAGAGAAAAGGGAGCCTTGAATTTTAGATCCTTGTTAGCCTAAGGACTTCTAAACCTTCAGATCTACATTCCTGGAGACATGTTACTGTTGGCTCTTCTGATGCTTTGGGGATTTCTTGCTTTGCTCCATTACTCAAAAATAATTTTTCTCCCCTTCCAAGAAAAAGAGACCATAGTCACCTTGTGCTTTGCTCAGCCAGTCTTTAAAGAACTACTGCAATCACAAGCATGCTTTAAAATGAAGCCTGAGCTTGACGAAGAATTTCAGATGCCAAAGTGGCATTTCAGTAGAATCACATTTTGTTGTTCAAACCCTCAGACTGTGAGGCTGAGCATGCAGGTGGTTTTCACAAACAAAGTATTCTAGTGCAGCATCTGCCCTGCTTCAAATAGAGAAAGACAACATAGATAACAGAAAAAAAAAAAGCCTTTGGGAACTACATCCAGACTCACAGTATTACCTCTCAAAAGCGCCTACACCCATGGTAGAATCAGAACTGTGTCAGCTCTTCATTTGGCCCCATGACTTACGTCCCTGGCTCCCAAGCTCAGCTCCATGAGGAGCTGTAGGAAGCGTTCCCAGCTGTAGGAAGCAACATGCCATAGCTGTCATAGGGCATTTTCTCAGGAGAGTAGACTGGGGAAAGTTTAAAGTGCTAGTGAGTGCTTTATTCACTAACGTTTAGTTCAAATCCACATGTAGTACCTCTTCTTCCACAAGACGCAACAGACTGTAGGTGTCTGCCTGCCTAGACCTGAATTATGGTGAAAATATAGCCTGGAAATACATGTTCATGCTCCTACAGCAAGCTTGGAAAAGGTTTGAAGAACTAAAGCAAGATACCCAGAGGATTTCCAGGCTAAGTAGGTAAGTGCCTACAGGACTAGGCAGTACTTGAAAGTAAGTCTGTGTTGCTGTATAGGAGAAATGAACACAGCTTTGATTTAGATGTCTATGTCTCAAGGTTTTTTTGGATTTTGGTAGCCTGGTTCCTACGCACAGGAATGCAAAAACCATTTTTGCCACCTTCTGATGTGAAAAATTTTGTCAATACACACTTTCTACAGTAGATTCAAACTAAATTATGTCCTGTATATATAGCTAAGCCTGAGATGATAAACAAGAATATATAGGTAAATGATAAATAAGTGCATTGCAGATCCTTAATGGTTCTTGAAGTTCTGTGCCTAAAGGACTATAGAGTCGAAAAAAGTTACAGGTATAAGTGAGGAGCCAGGAGGCTCACAAGACCTGGACTTGTTCTGGCATGCTGCATAGGTCAACCCTTATAACTCCTGAGAAATTTCTGTCTGTGCTTATAGAATTACTGTGGATCTCTCTCATCTAAATTGCATTTCTAAGACTTCCCAAAGCACCCTATGAATTGTTTCATATTTCAGAGTCTGTCTAAATCATTCAAACTGATGTTTGAATGTAATGCATTTATCCTCTGAGTGAAGATACAGTAGCTCTTAAAATAGCAATTTATATTTAGAGACAAATACCTGGACATAGTGACGAGGGAAGGAAGAAATAGCTATTAGAACTAAACCTGTCTTGTCTCCAGACATCTTTGTAGGAAATATTAAAGCTATTACTTCCAGTCTTCAAGATTTCATGCTTTAGTGTGAGGTGTCCCTGCTTATGGTAGGGGGGTTGGAACTGGATGATCCTAAGGTCCTTTCCAACCCTAACTATTCTATGATTCTATGAGTAAGACTCCATCTGACAAGAACATGGAATTTTCATTAATGTTAATGGAATGTATAAGAATGCATCAAGTGAAAAATAGCCAGTGAGTAATGAAAGCTGTAGCACAGTAAAAACATGTGGCATCACACACAGATGGCTTAGCAAAGCCAATATTTAAATATGGATCTTCCATCTTCCCCAAAATTACAATATCCTAACTGGTCATATGAAATGATAGAAACATTATTTATCTGTAAAGGTGCAAAAGGCCTGCATAGATGAACAACTCATCAATTGTTTAGCCTGTCCCTTAACACCCATGTTTCCAAATGTCCCCCAGAAGAAAAAAAACCTCTTGAGTACATATGTTGCACTGTTTCTTTAACAAAGAAGCCTCTACAATATGTTCTCTTTCCCAATAAGAAAATTCATTCTATAGAAGAATTATTTTTTTAATAAATATCTTCTAATTTTCTTGGTGTGCTCTCTCTCTCTAGTTTACATATATATATACAGTGGATTTTTAGCTGTCTAAAAAGCTGAATTGGCAAGTGCTCAACACAAGCAAGCTTCTTTTGAGCTCAGTGTCTTAAGAACTAAATAACCCCCATTTTTCAGGCTGTATAGATTCTTTCTGAAATATTAGTAATTCAAGGGTCTCAATATTCCTTTGCATACTTTCAAAGGGAAGTCAAATGACAAATTACATAAAAAAGGAACTATTCAATATTCCGGTTTTCTTTGTAGCATCAAAAATAAGTACATTTACCAACTCTGTATTTTTATTTGTAAATTAATTCTGAAATGAACCATATTCCCAAATGGGAAGAATAGAACCAAAACGAATCATTTTCTTGTGAATTAGGCATCATTCATAGAAATGTTCTCTTTCTGTTTCTTGTTCTAACTTTTCTGAAATGCTCTTGTGTTTATTAATATCACCTCTTTAGGCTGCAAATCATAATACAGTACTGAATAGCCTGGAAGGAAGTGACTTTTTCAGAGGAAGGTGAATAAAGAACTGTAAAAACTGAGTCTTTATGCCTTAGTCAGGTAGGGCTTTCCCAACGCTGTGTTTCAAAACTCACTAGACTCCTACAGTTAACAACCTACCTGCATGAGATAAGTGTGGGCTGGTGTAATTCAGGTAACTTCATTTTCCCTGTTTTTTACATTAAACTTTCCAGAGCTGTTCAATCCGTGATCAGGCTTTGGATTAAGCCCACAGTATGTTTGATAGAGATGATAATCTAATACCCCTTACCTCTCTCCCTCCTGTCTGCTCTTTCCCACCCTGTGCCTGGGACAGGCTTTAAGAAGAACCTTGAAAATCATATCAGATAAAAACCAGAAGCAAAACAAAGCAGATTTGTCCCTGGTCTGACTGGTAGGGCAGGCATACAAACACTGGTGCTGACGCTGAGGGCAGGCACTGCAAGGACTGAAGAACAACAGAAGGGAGCCCAGAACGCCTCTTGCAACCAACTATTTGCTTTGTAGAAAGGGGCCTGATTTAGCATTTCACAGGTGCTCATCCAGCCTTTCATAGACTGGCAATTGACTACGCAAACACTAAAAAGGAAAAAGTGTTTGTAGATGTTTAAATGATCTTTTAGTAGGTAACACGCAGATGGACTCCGCCTGCCACTCGCAGTGAGAGTGAATGTGCTGGTGATGACTGAGAACAGCTGCCTGGAAAGCTTTGTGGTTTTCTGCTCCTTCCCTGCTCTGCACCACCGCAGGCTGCATGGTCGCCTGTACATTAACACAGCAATTAGCTGAAGAACAGCAGCTGGCTAACATCGGTTATTTTGGAACACTAATAGTTTGATCGGGTAAATGATTAGCAGTATTCACAATAAGCTGGAATTTCCTTTTTTTTTTTTTTCTTTTTGGTGCATCTAGGCTACAAATGCTGCCTTGGATAATGCAAGCCAAAATCGCTAATTTTGGCAAGTCAGGGCTCTGACCCACATTGCAGAAGTAACATGGAGTATTTTCCCCAGATGTCAGTCGTATAGTCTGGACATTTCCTTCTTGTTTTTTGTAGTATGCTTGGTGGCTTCACTTTGCACACCATTATACCAATCAGTGTTCTATTTTCAAGCCTGGGTATAGGCTGGAATAGACAAAAATATTACTCAATTGTTTTATAGTACAGGTAATAATCATTAAAAAGAATGTCTAAGTAGCTTCATGGAATGTCTGTTGTGACATTAGTGTTCAAAAGTTGTGTGATCTGATATTACTGTGTGGACACATGCTACGTTATAGGTTATAGGGCCATATGGGTGATATTGAAGCTTGTGATTCACATAATTTGAATCATAACATAGATACAAGGTAATATTGAGGGATTTGTGAAAATCCCTCAAATTTTTGTGTCTTCTTATGGCCATGAGACCATAAGTCACCTCCAATACCATCAAAGACATGACACCTAAGGCAGTGGGTGAGCTATGGCAGTGCAAACAAAAAGCCTCATATTATTGAAAACACTTTTCCTATATTCTTCAAAAACTGTAAACCCAAGCATAAATAACTGCTTTACACATCTGGCAGAGTCCTAACACACTCTCATTGTTGACTGGCATCCTTCTGAGCCAGGAAATGAACTTTAAGTTAAGGAATATGTTGGTTCTGCAGTTGTAGTGGAGAAAAGCACTTCCAAAATGTATTTTATGTCACGTGGTTTAGACTCCTAAATTAGGATGAGATTAATCTCCCCACAGAAATATGTTTTTATCATCAGGGACTATGGAGGAGCCTGGGCAGGTGGCTTAGACTAGACCCCTCAGGTTCAGTAAGCTCTGTTTAGGTGGAACAGATCTCACCCTTTAAACTGGTTTTCAGACAACTTTTTATTTAGGGAATATATTTTATATATATATATATATATATATAAAATATATATATTTTTTTAATTGTTTTTCAATAGAATCATAGAATAACTTAGCCTGGCAGAGACCTCCAGAGGGCCTCCAGAGTTGATCTAGCACAAATCCCTGCTGAAGGCAGCTCCAGTCAGGTCAGGCTGCTCAAGGCCACATCCAACTAACCTTGAAAAACTCTAAGGATGGAGATCCCACAACTTCTCTGGGACTCTTCCACTACTTGATTATTCTCACGGTAAGAAAGACAATCCTAATATGTAATCGGAATTTCCTGTGTTCCAACTTGTGTCCATTGCCTTCTATCCTATCACTGTACACCTCCAAAAAGTGGTGCTCCATCTTCTCTGTATATTCCAATCAGCTGAAAACAGCAATGAGATCTTTAGCTTTTCCAGGCTGAACAAACCCAGATCACTCAGCCTTTCCTCTTGTATCTTGTTCTTCAGCTCCCTGACCATCTTGGTTATCTTTCTTTGAGTCAGTACTGTATGTTCATGTCTTTCATGTAACGGGTAGCCCAAAACTGGACATAGAACTCCAAATGTTTCTCACAGATGCAGAATAAAGGGGAAAGATCACTGCTGGCTGCAGTCTTACTAGTACAGGCTTCACCCTTGCTAGTACACTTTTGCTGGCAATGATATGACAGGCAATCTAGAGTCCTACAAAGTTAGACCATGGGAGATACTTTAGTCAAGAAATGATCATAAAGGTCTTGGTATCTAAAATACATCTCTAGAAGATTGTGTGGAGGCTGATAAGAGGGTAATTCATGGAAAAAAAGTGAAAATCAAGGAGGTAAAAAGTGCAAATGCATAATAAGTAAAGAAACAAAATCATTTTTCTGCTGCCAGGTTTATTTTGTTGACTCAACAGTCAGCTATATAAGCAAAGTTGAGGAGCATGATTAACTGTGGTACAGCATAGAAAAAAGCAGCAGTTGTGGGGGAGGCATAGGTTTTCTTTAACATTTTTCTATCGGAAAAAATATCAGTGCAACTGCACCCTAAGGAAAATAAGTCTAGAAAATAATACTGTTATGGCTTGAACTTGTTAATTCAGGGTCCATTGCTCCCCTGGAGCTCCTATAAATGGGTTAGGTCCTCAATGGAAGAAACAATTTACTTTATATCTTAGCAGTTTATTAAATGCAGAGGAAATCAGGAGATGTACATAACTCCAGAGAAGCAAGAAGAAAAAAAATAGGGCAATATGTCAATATATTGCAAACAGAACATTTGCCACTGATAAAATTTAAATTAACATCTACAGAGAACAAAGTAAAGAGAAGAAGGAGTTGATTCATTTGCTATCCCCCACTGAAGTAAAATTCATTATGGAGATTGGTCTCAGTTTAGGTTGACTGATTGCATTTAATGTTAAACTGAAAGTGCTGACACGTTAACGCCTGATGTCTTTTATATGCAGATATTATAGTGGACGTACCCTACATTAAGAAGCCAGAACCTATGGGATGCATCTTTGTACTGAGTGACTCAACCATGTGTCCATTACAGGAAGAATCAAGCCATCTCCTCCAATAATAAAAGAGCTACTGTCTTCACCATGACACACAGATCCACACAGAAATGGAGCTGGGGAGAAGCAAGAATGGGAGGGCAAGTGTATTCTTTCTAGCTCCACATCACCATGGGAAAGATTTCATGCCTCTGCTAATGACTCAATGGAAGAGAACAAAGATAAAGATAGATGTCCAGACTGGTAATTTAAAAATGCATAGGTCAAGACTAGAAACTTCAGGGTTTATCTGGTTTGTATGTTCAAAAGTTTTGATTGGCAAGGCCACGCCAAAGGTTGACAGCAAGCATATTATCTCATCTGCAAGAGTGAAAAGCATTGAATTTTGAAGGAAAAGCTACAAGCAATAGGATAAATATAAAATAATAATTTCTTTCATATGACTTCCCAGGTAGGGTGACCTCACTGAAGACTATAATTCATGGATAAAACAATGCATCTAAAACTGGAAGTTCTCCAGGGTTTAGACTATTTCCGTAATCAGTCTGGGAAGGAGAAAACCTACAGTAAAAGCACTCACATATTGCTGATGAAACAAACATTTCCAGAAAACAGCAATCCAGAGCTCTGAATGTTCTCTATTTCATCTCACACTACAGAAAATATGAAGGGAAATGATCAACCCAAATAAAGAAATTTTTCCATTTTGTACCCATGAACTTCAATAATTAATCTGAAAAAGAGAGAAGATTCAAGACCCCACACATTATCTCCCTCTACAATGCCAAAGCAAAAAGGTCTTTGCCAAGGAAAACAAAAATCATTAAGAGATACTATTTAATTATCTCTGCTGAGTAGTGCATTGCTCATACACTACAGAGCAGTTTACCTTCTTTGAGTGATAGGTCAGGTCTTATTCTTCCTCACTGGAACTCATAAGAAATCTTTCCATTAAAGCATTTTATACTTAGAAGGGAAGCAGTAGACACTTGATTATGAGATAAAATCAAATCAGCTATATCTTACCATCTTAATATTTTTCATCTGCAAACCTGTTTTTGTTTGTAAAGAAATCAAATCACTCAATGGGACCTATGGTATTGCTCACCCTCACAGACTTAACACTGAAAAGATAATTTGATCTACAGAAAGTCCTTATTCACAGTGATTTAAAATTTAAGTAAGTCCTGTGATATTACAGAAAAGTAGAATTGCATTTACAGAATTACAGTGTTTCCAAGTTGGTTTTACTTTTTCTTAGTTTTGTGTCATAAAAATATTATTCTGCTCCAAAAAAGGATACATAACTGTATTTGACCACTGTTTTGACCACTTGTGAATTAATTTAACATTACCATTTCATATTGCATTATATTTAAGCAATTTAAACACCATATGGAATATAGGTAATCTAACGTAATGTTGACAGGTCCTAGCCCATGTAACACTGGACTCACTGCACCCTTGACTTCTTATAATTTTTGCAGTATTAGGTGTCTATTTGTAAGAACTGATGCCAGAGTTGTCCATCAGACGAAGGAGGGAAATAGGATCAGATGACGCGAATTTGATGGGATGGAAACTGCAGGATGCCAATTGACTGAGCAATTTCTTTACAGACACTCATGATGACCTTGTAATTTCCATCACTAGAAGGTCACTGGTTATTTTGAAACATTTAACTTTTCATTTAAATTTCATTTTGGCCTTTACCTTTTCCTCATTACTATTGTAACTCCCTTCCTCATTGTAAATTTTCATTGTGTTCTGAAGCAGATATGGGTTTACATCCTTTTCTAACCCTCTGTTATTTGTGAGACGTGAAGAAAGGCTAAGTAAAACAGGTCTGTCTAATATGGCAGGCTCAATATTCAATGAGTGAACAGTATTTTCCAAGACTTAAGTCATTAAACCTAGATTTGTCCTTTCAGCACAAAGTCTCTGACATACCTCTGGAGGTCACTAATGTGAGACCCTGCTGTGTCAAATCAGAGGTAAGAGATTACTGTGACAGCAGATTTATCTTGTTCTTAGTACATAACCGAAATTTTACACCTTCGTGTTGTTCTGTGTGAGTCCGAATCAACAATGTAGACTCTAAAGGACTTGTCTGACAGCCAGGGTTGCTAAAAATTGTAATCCTGATGAATTCAGTCTGCTATTTTAAGGATGTTCTCTGTAGCCAGCTCTACTCAGTCCTAGTTTAAAGCAATCACTTCAGTAAGTCAGTCAGCTTCTTTACACAAAAGCCCATTGGACTTGTCTCAAATTTAGAGTTCTATTACTATGTTTTGTGTAAATAGCTGTTTCTGGTTTAAATTATCTGTGCTTAACCTTAATGTTTCACATAACTCCTCCTCCCTCCAAATTATTATGGATCTTATTAAATTCAACTCCTGCTACATTGTGCTAGTATTAATGCAGTTTTTCTGCTCCTGCTCTGCTTCCCTCTATGCAACATGGAATTTGCTTCTCCCACTGACTGATCCTCAATTATTTCACTGAAAGTTTTAATTCTTGGACACTATTAGAGAAACAATAAAAATCTTATTAAATCCCCCAACCTGCCTGAAATGCATGTGCTGTACAGTGATGTAATCCTACTGCCCTCATCCCTCATCTTCCATTCTTCACCAGATTCTTTCTCACTGCTATTTCACACCTAAAAAGATGGTGGAAGTGTTTAGGAATGGAAAATTTGTTCCTTATTCATTCTTTGCAAACAGTAATTATAATAAAAATAAGGCAAGTGTGGAAGAAGTCTGCCTAGTAATTCTCTATTCCTGGAAACAAGCTCTGGTCTTTTGTCTGAGTTTGTACTTGCAAGATGCAACTTGTAAGTCTCTGAATGTTGCACTATTTCTTCATAGAAGATGCAGCTCTGGCTCTTTGGAGCAGACACACCCTATTAGTCTTATGATCACGCTCTCTGCTGTCATATTCATTCCATTCTGTCTACCAGTAAGACTTTAGAATGGGAAGGGATTTTCAGAGTGGTCATGTGGAGTACACTAAACATACATCCAGTTGTGTGCCTGATCCTCATTTGAAGAACAGCAGATCAGAGTATATGCCATCTCAGAAGCCTGTGTAATCCCAGAGCAGTATATCTCCCGAAGGTGCTGAATTCCTCCTTCCCTGTCAGCGCATTCAGAGTTTTTCCCCTTCAGCTAATCCAGAAGCTGTTGCTATTCAGCAGAACGTTGGCAGAAGTTTAAGCAGGTTTTCCATACTTGCCTTGGAGTGAAGCTCAGTGCACATGTCCTGACACTCCTAGTCCTCTCAGAGGTCTGCTAGAGCTGAAAAGAAATTTTGCCTTGCACGTCTGCAGATTTCACACCTGAGCAGCAAATTCAGTGCCAGGCTCATAGCCCAATTTCCCTGATTCCAATTAGGTCAGCTTTCAAGTGCTTCAATGTGCTTAAAGTACTGCTGCCCAGCATGGTAGGTCAGGACTAACCTAACATTTCTATGTAGATGAGCCTAGTGTCTTAGGTTTGTTAACAGCCTATTTGGAGACTGGCTTATTTTCAGGATTTCTTGCATTAAATATTGGTAAACTCACTGATGGGAACCCAGAGCACCATGACTACATTAGGAGAAAATTGGAGCATGGACAGACATCCTTGTTGCTTTTCTTCAACTTAAAAACCTTTGCCTGCTTCTGGAGAGAAGGTCTTAATGAGATTTAGAAAAAAAAACCCCAAGAAACAGCAGGAAAGTAAAAGCTGGAAAGTGGCACTGAAATAAATTCTGATTTATATTTCCTCTGTGACATGTTGAGGGGCATTTATATTTCCTTTGTGGGACAAAGGAGAAGAAATAGTAGTGTATTGCATGAAGTTTATATAAGAGCTCTCCTAGCTGTGGACCTGACAGATATAGCAGTCACCAGGGGAACCTCAGGCTGAATCTAAGGTTCATGTGGAATCAGTGAGGCAATAGAAATATCACTTAGCCAGCCTTAACCAAACCATTTTCTGAATGACAAAAGATTTTCAGAGGAAACGCAGCATATATTGAACTATAATTAGTTTCCCAATGGTTGGGCAGTTTCTTGAGAGAATTGCTGCAATCTATCATGCAATAAAGTACAGAGCATAATCTAATCGCAGATTATTCTTCAATTTACACAGTTTTCAGTACTGCAGCAAAGAAGTTGAACATCTGGTAGCAGAGGCATCTACCAATGAACTCAAGAGTTACATTTTAACTGATGCAGCTGTCCTAGCTAACCAGATTAAAAGCTTTTGTTACTCCTGATGTCCGCAACATATGTGTAAGAGTCTGTGGGAAAAAATTAAGTCTCACATCATTTGCAAGCCCTTTTTGTGAGGGATACTCTTCCTCTCACAAAATATGTATTCATTTAGGCTAAAAATACAGCTTTGTAAGTCATGTTCACATGACCTATGTACTAAGAATGTGCCTACGACATCAAAATAGTAAATGTACCAGAAGGACTAACAAAACAGCGATACCTGACTCTGCATTGACAAAAGGATTTTGTTCCCTTGTGGGCTTTTATAATATTTTTCCCAAGGAGTCAAAGCATTATATATTTCTTTCTGTTTCTTGAAAATGTTGTGTATTTCAACTTGATCCAGGTTGTGTGCTTCTATCCTACTGAAAGTTAATGGCCTTGCATGGTGTGTGTGTCACAAATAATTTGGAGGATGGATATAGTATAATTTATGCACATTAGACCCTTGCACTGGTTTTACACAGGAGAACAGCATGACAGAGTCATCATGAGAATGTTTCCTCTTCCCCAAGCAGTGAAAGAATGCATAACCATCTTGAATATATTGACCAGAGCATAATGAGGTGTTGTGTCTGTCACTATAATCTGGGACCTCTTGGTAGAAGTAAATAGTACAGAATGGGTTTTATCCCACCCATTGCCTACTGCAATGATTCTTCAGAAACATGTGGTTGGACACTTGGGAGACTCTGATACACTTATAAAACTGCTCTAATTTTGTCTTTCTAAATTCTGAACAAGAGAAATGACAAAATAATATTAGAAATCTGGCATTTGAGCTTTCATCCTCTTACCAATATGGGGCTGCATCTAACTCCAGGGTATTTCATAGAATCACAGAATCATAGAATAGTTAGGGTTGGAAAGGACCTTAAGATCATCCAGTTCCAACCCCCCTGCCATAAGCAG
>JBCJKH010064700.1:6831-19537 GCA_039877255.1 Loriculus beryllinus
AGTACTAATGGGCAGAATGTGCCACAGAGCTGATGATCCATAACAAGTATAAATATAGCAGTGTAAAAATTAGAAAATGCAATAAATCTCATTCTGATTCAACCTATTTTTTTTTCTTTAATGCCTATTTGAAAGACACAATATTGTGGTTTATAGGGTAAGTCCTCAGTCTTTGGACAGCAACTCATTAAATTCAGGGCCTGAAGACTGATCAGTTTAAAACACACCAAGACTAAGACTGGTTTGGGGGGTAATGGTGACAAGGTAGTAGTCAGTAAGGAGGAACATTTCTTATAATACTTATAACAGCATTTCTTATGATAATAATTGGGACTCCTCATGAACAGATTATGAAACCTTCTTTCCTGTGGGAATTTCATTCAGTGAAGGTGTTCAACTGATTAAGTAAACTGCCCCGAGTGCCAATTAAAGAGAGCAGACTTTACCTAAATTTTCCATATTTGCAGTACTCAGAAATCAAAGTCAGCCAGATATGTATGGCAACCTCTGTTACAAAGTCCAAGCGTCCATGTTGTTTAAAGGGCTTGTATCTCATTCTTTAAATAGGCTTTTGATAAGTAACAATATAATAGTGTTGGTAATTGCCTTCAGATTAGCCTATCATGATGGCCTTATAGGCTGTAGTCCTGAGTGTTTCTTTTTCCTTTGTACCCTTATTGTTAATAAACAAAGCACACAGGTCTTTGAACTTCCAACCAGCACAATGCCTGTGTGTTTGTATGTGTGTGTTCACGTGTTCATGTCTGTGTGTGGCACTTTGGTTTGGGGTTGTGTTTCTTTTTAAATGGAAGTGATTGCTGAATAGAGTATTTGGTCAAGGTTTTTTAAGTTAGACTTGTGTAATTCAGATTTAATTAAAATTGAAATTTTAATTTCATTTAAATTATTGGTCAGGCAGAGAGGAAGCCATAAAGGTAGAGAGGCAAAAAAGAACAGAAGAGTGATTAGAGCAAAGTAGGGGGAATTAATATGTGAATGAGAGAATAAGGAAAAAAAATGAGAGGAGAAAGGACTCAGAAAAGGTGGGAGGTGATTATTTGCAGAGATAATTTTATTTGCAGAGTTACTAATTCCGGTGCTCTAAGTTGTTACTTGTTAGGCAGCATAATGACATTTTTGTTGAGACGGAAAAGCATGGCGTAAGTTTTCCAGAATGGATGCAAGGATTTGTTTCATTATGCAAATACAAGTAAGTCTGAATCTTACGGTGATCAAGGAGTTTCTTGTGTTGCTTCTGCTGGGAATTGTCCTATGGTTCCTTGTTGTTCCCACCTGAACAAGATCTCTGTGGATGTCTTTATATTTCTGAGGGGAATAACAACATCACACTGCTGTTTTCTGCTCAAGTTTTGCTACCAGATTCAGTAGCAGGCCTGCTGCCCTCCATTTATACCTGCTGGAGAGGATCAGTCTGAGTCTGTGGTGAGAAAGTTGTGTGGGGTTAGTCTGCATGACAGCATTTGATGTATCAGAAAAGAAGAGACTAGACCTTGCTTCTGACCAGACTGAAAGCTCAGAGTATGGGAGGAGGTCTGCAAGATCTGCAGAGCTGTTGATGAAGTTTATTCTTAGCAGAATATATTTCATCTGACCTGTATTGGCCGTTGAAAGTGCAAAGTCTGCACTTGATAATTATGGCTTTATTTTTACTGGCTCTTTCAATAATTGAGCTTTAAAACTGGGTACAAGTTCTCGATTATAAAGTAGACAATATTAACCTAATACGTTGCTGCATTAGGAGAGGCACCTTCAAACAGTGACCTATTTTCTCTTAATCTGTAAAGTATGGGGCACACCTGTAGCATAGAAAGCATAAAATACCGCTACAACAGTACTCACTCCATTCGTCTTATTCACTTACAGGACTATATAGGACAGGCATCACAACATGTCTGTGAAAATATGCTTTGTAATACTATATGACTTGTATAATCAGTAAATATTGTACATTATGGAGCACTTAGTATTTGTGTTTAAACAGGCTGAGTGGAGAATGGATTAAGAGCAGCTCTGAGGAGGACTTGGGGGTGTTGAGTGACTTGGCAGAGGGTTGGAACTGGGTGAGCTTTAAGGTCCATTCCAACCCAAACCACTCTGTGATTCCATGATAGACTTGAATACCTCTAACGATCAGAAATATGCAAAAGAAGAAGAATGTTGAGATTGATGTTGGTGGCTGGACTAAGAGTAAATAGAAGTATGACCATTTATTTAACTGTTTGTTGCAATCCAAAGACATTCTCTCAGGCAGTTATGCACAAGCTTCTTTCTCTTTGATAAAAGTACTTTACTCTTAAAGGATCAATTGGCCAGTAAAATATATTAAAGATTAGGTTTTGTAACTATCAAGTTATAAACCCCTTTGCCCGAAATTTTGCTGCAGAGAGCCATTAGCAGTTATTTTCTCTTCTTTAGCAGTGCTTTGACAATCGATCTTCAGAAGAATTTTACTAAGGAATCAAGGTTATTTTTGAACACAAGAGGGGATGTATACCTGCCAGTGTTTCCCCTCTCTGAATTAAAAATACGTAGGAGACGCATAAAGATATCACTTCTGCATTGCACTGGAGAGGTGATAGGCTGGAAACATGGCAGTTAGTTTTCCCCAAAGAAAGGAGGATTTGGAACTGGCTGGATCATATGTGGTGGGGTTTTTTTCCCGTTGTTTTTCTTTTTCTTTTCTCCCCCAACATGAGCTGATTCTGTGGAATTATAAGCCTGGCCACTTTGGAATCTGAACATAATCTCCCTCGCTCTCATGTTGTTTGGCACTTGAACAGGAGTGACAGGCTTTGGTTCCTTTATCAAATAACTCAGCGTATCTATTTTTGTAAGCCATGTCATTGGCTGAAAAATGCAAGCCCCTCTACAATTATGGGGCATGACCGGGAGGAACAGAGGCAGCCGGGCTCCTCTTGGACTCCTACCGGTTAATTGAAATTCTACTCTAGCCAGTTGAGATGGGAAGTGATAGGAAGATGTGGAAAAAACAGGAGTTGAATTTATTTTTTCCCTTTTCCCCCCTCCCTTCTTTATTTTTTGTATTGAAAGATAAAATTAAAAGACAATTGTTTGTGTTTATTAGGGAAGTTTACTACCAGTGCTGAGGGACAGACCACATAAGAGCTGACGTGTATCACTCGTTTTGTTTTCTTTTGCATTTTCTAAATGGAGAGAGAAAACAATCTGCATGCTTGCATCATATTGACATGTATCTGTAGCTCAGCTTGCTAAATTTAACCAGGGAATAGATACAAAAATTATGTAAGCATTAGTATTGTGTCATTTTAGATGTTGTTTGGTATACTTGCCTGACAGTGTTGCCTGCCACAACTTTTGCTTTCCTCTAAGAGTTTTCAAAGGTGTGACCATTAATCCTCCTAGACAGGGGGTTTTTGTTTGTTTTTTGGGTTATTTTTGGAATTATTTTTTTTTTTTTGTGAACAAATGCTCAGGATTTTTTTGCCGTCAAGGTGTTTTTTTTTTTGGTAAAAGTATGGCCAAAAAAATGCTTCAGGTTTTCCTAGAGCGGCAAAACTATTTTTTCATGCCCCTGACCACATGAGCACTTGCCAGCAGGGGTGTTTGTCCCATTACTCAGATCCACTCATTCAGATTAACAGCAGTTCTAAAGAAACTTTCTTCTTCAGGCTTTACAAGAACATACATAAACGTTTGTTCCAAATCCAGGACTTAGAAATTCATGTTAGACTCAAGCAGATCTCAAAGGACTGAGAGTTAAAATCTATTGTATACGCATACCTTGTAGATATTATCTCTGTATTTTCAAAAGCACCTTTATAAACATGTGTTGTCGTATTCCTGCCAAAATATGCCTATCCTTGCGTACCAGCTGAGGGTGTGGTAGAACTGAAAAGCATATGGGATAAACTTGTTCTCATTTTTCTCAAGGAGGGATATGGTATGAGGCACTGGGGAAAAGCTATCGTGACATTTTCTTCAGTGCTGTGTTTTGGTTGTCATTTCTTTTCTGGTGTGGTGTTTTGTGTCTTAATGACTGCTGTTATAAACCTGATCCCGTGAAGTGATGGGGAACCTTTGTTTCCATAAGCATTAACAAAAGTTTAAGGTGATTAATACCTCTTTGGACTGGCCCTTTATATAAAATCCTCAATTGTTACAAAGACATATGTCATATAGGCTTAATCCAGAATGAAAGATTTTCCAGCACAACTAGGTAAATCTCCAATTTATCAGTTCACCTGGCTGATTAAGCTCATTGAAATACCCTTGTGCACTGACTTCGAAATAGTTTGACTTTGCCAATATTGAAAAATAAGCATGAAATCATATAAGCAATAAACAAATATGCCTTAGTCTTTGGCCACAATTTAAGGAGGAAAAATCTTTGGGAAAAGGCTGGAAACATGATATTAACTGGGTTTGGTTTGATATTTGGACAAAGAAATCACTGCTCCGAGCTGAGCGGAGAGATAAGCGCCTTGACTTGCAATAGATTAAGAGCCCTGCATTGGTTAGAACAAACCATGTTTGAGACTCTCCCCAAGTGCCGCCACGTTTAGATTTAAGATTAACCGCAGCAGAATGGTGGAGCGGCTGTTTGTTTTATGAAACAATCACTAATGACATTAAACAGACGGTGCCCCTTCCAACACGATTGTTCATTTGCGATAAACTCGGAGAAGCCCACAAGAGATTGGAAAAGAAAACTCATAAGTGCTTCATTTTCAGGCTCTTACAATGTCCTATTGGAGGTGACAATTAGCAACAGAGAAGAAGAATCTAACTCCTAACACATTTAGAACTGGGGGGGGGGGGGAAGGCAAATAACTTGTAAATATTAGCTTTACTCTATCTTTATACCAAGGACTTGCATGGTAATAATATAATGACGTTTTCTGTGTGGATTTTCTCTAACTCCCTTCCCTTGCTCCTGTCTGTGTGGAGCCCACACTGAGCATTAACAGTATTAAAAAGAGTGTTATCTGTGAGCTCAATTAGACATCAGACATTTACTTTTCAATGCATTTGAAGACTGATTTGATTTGGGTCCAATCATTTAAAAATAAGAGAGCAGAGCTGTGTACAGATATCTGTGGCTCTGAAGTCTTAATTGCAAATTCAGATAAGGATTAGAAGGGGCTGTATCTCTGTAGACCAAAGGTATTTGCTAATACCTGAGATATAAAAGTGGTTAAATTCAATATTTACTAATTTAGGATTTCCACTTTGGATTTTGATTAAGCTTTTTGGTTGAAAACCCCACATTATTAAGCTGTGACGAGGAGGGAAAAACAACCTTTTCATACGCCTCACATTAATGCTTTATTTCAATAATGTATTTTGGACTGTCTAAAAGCATACTTCATTTAGAGAAAGGAAAACCCAAAGAAACAAACAAAACCATTGTCCAAGACCTGTTGTAGCATTAAGCTTTTGTTTTGTACACAAAGAAATATATTAATAAAAACGGTTTTAAGTGCTTATTACCAAAATGGTTTGTTTTGAAACACAGGCTTTTTCACAGCAGTTTTTACACTTCATTGTGTACTATGAAAGACACACTAAGTAGAGGTTGTCAGGTTCCCATCTGAAGTAGACTACTGCTGGGGAATGGAGCCATTTATGATGCCACTCAAGCAGGACTAATCTAGAGTAGATCTCTTATAAATAACTAGCAACAAATACTAAATCATTTCCCATTTCTGATTGAAGCAGGCAGAATTGCTGTTTTAAAGAGCAGGAGATACTCCTTATGAAGACATACCGAAAGCATTAGTGAATCCTCTGAATACAGTTGCACCTCACACACCTCAGCCTTTCTGGAGGAATCAAAGCATCGGTTTCCCATAGACTTGATTTTAGAGAGCTGTGCTTTGTTTTTCAGGCTATCTTTTGATAGACAGGTGCTCTGTGGTTTTGTTTTTTGCATTATCGACTCTGGCTGTTGTAAATCTCCTGTTGTAAAACTTCACACTGTTATGTTCTAACTTGCTCTAAGCGGTCTCCCTACATGGTGTAAATGCTGATTTATGAACCTGCCTTCTCCGGACAGAATTCCTGCAATTGCACCCTCCTAGCAAGGGCTAGGCTAAAATGGTCTTTTGTGCTTTAAGATGTGTTTTGGCAACATGGTGCTCCATCTTCCAGACCTTATTTACATGACTAGTTTCTCTTATGAATAATTGAACTTCTGTATATTGCTTATGGAAAAGAAAAAAAGGAAAAAAAACCTACTTCAAAATCATGTCTTCACATTAGGAAATAAGTTCCTGCTTAAAAGGAAGGATATTCATAATTTCTTAAGGATGGAGCAGCCTTTCTGTGTTTATGCTTAGACATCAGGAGTGCAAAATTATTTCTAAACTAATAATTCTGCATTACTGACATGGAAGGACTAGGAGAGTGAGCAGGAGAATAATTCTGGCTCTAAGGATCCATTCTGCAGTTTCTTGCTTTGAGAATTTACTATCACTTTAGAGATTTGTGAAAGGTGGAATGCACTTGCCCATTCAAGTGCTGCAAAGTCTCACTGGTACACAGAGGAGCCAGCACTGATGCCAGGGATCTATAATGGTACACCTTTGCGATGCAAACATCCACTCACCTCGCTCCTTCTTTTCTCTTTTGGAGGAAAAATCCTTGGTGAGATTTAATGTCAGGATGGATAAACTACCCCTTGTGCTGTAAGGTGTAAGAGAGGTCTGGTGTTCACCTGGTTTTAAGGCCAGAGAAGTTTTTGTTGAGTTTACTTCAGTTTGCATCAGCTTGGGGTTTTCTCTAGGTTTTTGTCTGATTGGTGTTTAACATAGCCCCCTTTAATAAAGACCGAGGATGGACATCAGATAATTAGTTGCAGAAAAATGTGAAGGGTGTAAGTGAAGTAAATGCAAGAAATAGCATCTATAGTATTTCCTGCAATGATATTCTGTAGCTAGATTAAGTGTCTGAATTTGTTCCACAAAGATGGTCTAAAAGTTCTGTAAAAACCATGATGGGGGTGATATATATACATTTTCTAGACCTTTGTATGTTTTCTGGAAGTTGCAAGCATCTCAGCAGTTGTGCTTAACTGTAGTTTAGGTATTTCCTAATATGTTTCTGAGCCGTGTTGGTTGTTATTCCAGGCAGGTCAATAATAAAAGGAAAAGAATAAAAATGACCTTGCTGGAATCAGTGTTTGATAAAGGTCCTTTCTTATTTCATTAGTCTCTAGATTAGTTTTGTGCTGGTATGAGTCCATTCTAACTCTATTTAAGTAAATAACTTTTGAGTCCAGATTTAGTGATGTAACTAGTAATAAAATTTGGCCCAGTGTAGTTAAAAGTATCCATCAAATAAAAACTGTAGGTTAGGAACCAGGAAGTTCTAATACCTGTGTTGAGTTGGTATCTTGATCACTTTGCATACAGTATTGTCTAACCTGGAGAATGACAGGACAATGATGATGTGACAGTTAGTGAGATGACTGGGCAATTGAGTTAGGGGAATTGGTATTTAGATGGAGTCAAGTAGCAGAGACAAGTCATACCAGATGTCCTTCAAAGTGTCTGGAATCTACAGTTTTACCTATCCAGCACTGTTGTGACAAACTTACTTTTTAAGAATACTTTAAGGACTTAGGGGGAAAGAGAAACGCTAAAGCCAGCAGAGCTTCTGACCTAGGTAAGGGCTACAAGCAATGAGCGCAAGACAACCAAGTGTGGCATACAGGGTGATAGCAGGTGTAGTGGTCATTACTGAGCTGCTGAAGGCTAGGGAAGGAAAATTTATGGTGCATGGGCAAGTGGTAGAAACTTGAATTTTTATGCAGTAGTTTTTCTTTGCCGAAGGGGTTAAGACTTCTATGATAAATCATCAATGAGTCACTCAAAATGATTCTTTAAAATATTGCTCATCAAAGGCTACTGTCTTTATCCTGTATTTAAATATTTCTTCTTTTTCCAGTGCTATACATATGTAAACATATATATATGTATACAATATACATATGTATATTGTCTGTGTATTTATATGCCTGTTGGCCCACAGCAGTTTTGTTGCGTGCAGAATGTCTTGGCCAAATCCATGGCTTTTGTCCCTTGCTAACACTTTTAGCATAGGAATAAGCAATATGCTTCATTTTGTTTTGGGCGGCATCACAGATGCTGCTTGTGTCTGGCTGTTACTTGCCTCTCAAGATAGACACAACTGGGTGTCATCGGTATGACAGCACCTAATATAATATGCTGAATTGGAATGATAATCCATCATAGTACAGTTTGTATGTTACCTGTTGGCATTGTCTTTTATGACTGGAGATTGGAGCCATTTATGAGTGCTTGAAGGAAATGGAGAAATATGCAAAGTCCAGTCTCTTCAATGGCACTAAAAATAAAGATAGAAAGGCAGAATGCTTGCCTTAAGGTCATATTTAAAAAGGAAAACAAATAAACCAGACAACACAAACCTCTTTGAAGTTAGGGAATAATCTTTTGATGTCAGAAAACTCCAACAAGGGTTGGGTGAATAGGGTGCAGGCTTTTGACCTTTTCAGTATAGTCAAATGAAGAACACCTAGTACTTGCACTGGCTGTCTCTGATACGCAGCCAGAAAGACTTTAAGTGTTCCAGATCAGAAGGTGGAAACTCATTACCTTTCATACTGATTCAGGACAGATATTTGAGTTATTTTCTCTGATTGTGTATATCTTGCTTTTGTAGGGATAGTGACTTGAGTCCAGCTTTCAGATTTGAGCCTAGCTATTAATGTGGCCTTAAAGCTGTATCGTTTGACTTGGACAAGATGCTAATGTTGTAAGAGCTGCTAGAGTCTGGTATCTTTGAAAAGCTGATGCATCACTTCTGAAACTGAGGAGTATGAAATTAAGCCATGCAATTCACGAAGCCTTTGCTGTCTGCAGTGCATCTAGGGACATATGTTTCATTTTTCATTTAAGATACGTGCTGAAATTACTGCAACCATGATATTAGTATTTATTATGTTTCTCCAGATAACAGTTATTCTGAATGAATCAAAGTGCATTTACCAATTTTTCACACTGTTAGCAACAATCTGTTAGTTGGTGTTTGGTATTTAAGTCTCTCTTGCCAAAGTTTCAATCTCCGAGGCTGAGAAAATAAATCTGTTTCTTTGAATAGCAATGAGAGAGACTGGTAAGCATTTAAAAAAGGTAAGGCAGTCTTTAGCTGCTAGCAGTTCTAACCAAGTTTTTATCTTCTTGAGATTTATTCTGGGGAAAAAAGAATTGTTTTCTAAATCAGTGTTTTTAATGCTTATAGAGAAAAGGTAGTTTGAGATGCAGAACCTTGCTAAAATACTTGCTCTGAATCTGCCTTTTATGGATAGTACCACTTTCATTAGCTGCATCTTTTCAGTGCCAAGTGAAACTGCTTAAAATGCTTTAGTGGCATAAGATTCCCTGAGAAGCCTTCCCAACACAGAGCTTTCAGATGGTACCCCAATATCACTCAATTGCTGATGCTTGTAGCCTATATTTTACATCAGCTTGCTGGGAACATAGGTAACATGCATGTTAAGTATCCTTTGGCTTCTGCATTTATCACTGCAATTGCTTTACCTTGAACTGTTGTACAGAGCTATAGGTAAACAGAGAAGTATGTGGTGAGGAAGTACACAGAAGAGGGATTTGTATGAGGAAAAGTTGCATCTGCTTTGTCCAATGAACAAAAGAAAATGACACTTTAAAAGGCTGCAAGTATTAACGTGTTATTATCACATCCTACTTTCTGCAGACAAAAAAAAATAAATGGAAGTTTAAAGGACAAAAAGAACTTTTCTGAGACAGAGAAATCCTCTGCTATCTACGTATTTCGCATAGATGATGTGGTTTGTGTGCTACAAGTATCACTGCTGTTTTGTCTGTCTGGTTGGTGATGCGTTTGTCAGATTAGAAGCATTAGTGCCCTCTATTGTTCATCATGGAACTGCAAATATTATTACAGATCATGGCCCTTATTATCACTCTTGGTATCAAGCAGATTTTAACAAAACCCACACACTTTGTGAGAAGCGTATTCCTATAAACTAAACTACTTCATCAAGGAGAGTACGTGTGGGTTTTTTTTTTCACTGTATCAACATTCTGCAACAACTTTCTTTTCATTGTGAAATGCAGTAAAACAATTTATAACCCCCATGAGAGGAGAATGTCTTGAAATACTTACAGAAATAGAAATTCGGTTTTGCTCATGTATGTGCTGACAAGTTCACTTCTTATTTCTGCTTCTTTTAGTAGCAAAGATAGTTTTAATCAAACCATTCTTAAGTGTCCAAAAAGAAAGTGTTTTGAAATAAATATTTGATCTTTTGCCTCTTTTTTTCCCCCTTCAATTAATGTTTTATTTTGAGAAATCACTCTTATTATTCTGACAGGCCAGGAAAAAATACAAGAGAGTGCAACTTTTGAGAAGAACAATAGAAAAATAACAGCCAAACTCTGGAGTTGAGGCATTTTTTAGCTACATTAAAGTGAACTACAAGAATGACAACTTCATTCAAGCAGATCATTTGGAATTACATTAAACAGCTGCTAATAAACAGCTGACAACAAAAGAGACCATTTTGATCTCGACAGCAGAGAGATTTGAGCAGCATGCTCCCTCAGTGATGTTATGAAGAACACATTGTGCTCTTGTATACCAACACACAGTGTACTCCCCACTGTGCTTGTTGCCAAACACTGTTTTTTCAAATCACTTTGTATTCAGTCAGGGATCTGGGAAGTCCAAATCCAGCCAGACAAATGCAGAACAGCTTAGTTGAAGCAGCTTTAACAGGTGCCATCAGCACAGACTTGTCGAACCAGAGAGACAGTTCAACCAGCTATGGAGTGGTGGGCAATGGGATGTGTATTTGCCCTGTCGCACAAGGTGGCACAGGGTACTAAACAGCTTTTTTGCCACAGAGGCTGGTTAATGGCACTTTGGTGAAGGGGAGAGGATGTGACAAAGAAGATACATGGTAGCTCCTTACAGATAGAATCTGCTAGACTTTAATGCTCAGGTTCGTCTCTGTTGTGCCAGATGCCGAGTGGACCAGAATAAAATGAGCGTATCTGTAAAAGGATAAATGAAATGAATGTAGGATTGATTTAAGAGGGTGATCCCCTGTGCTTGAGACAGTTGACTGAAGGATGAAGAATAGAGATAATTGGATGGGTTGCTGTCTTGTGCTGTCCTTGTCTTTCAAGGTACGAGAGGTATCCCTTCATCACATCATTGTAATCTGGCTGCTGCTCGTAATGTGCCACATGTGTTGCCCAAACAGTTGTGTTACCCCTTCACAGTGTGTAGTTATCCTGCCCGTTTCTGCCTTTTCAGCTGTAACCTTGACCTGCTCCATGCTGTTGACCTTCTTTAGGGGTAGGGTTCTTTTCAGGTGGTACAACAGTAACAGAAAATAGGTTACAGTACTTAAAGCTATTGTATTTTCTACTATTTTCTTTAAGAGACAACTTTGCCTAGCGGTCTCAGAGTAACATAATACAGTTTATCAGAGGACAAGAATATATTTTGTTGCCTTCTAGCAAAAGAAGGAAGTTTCGGCAACTGTCTTATCTAAACATTCATATTTGAATTTCAAATCCCAATATAATATTTACTGTGTTGGAGAAACATGAAACTCTACTTCCTTGAGAAATTTTGCAGGGCAATAAACTAGATTTTTATGTTAAGCCCTTAGTTTTATGTTTTCAGTTACATTAATAGTCCTCACTATTATGTGTAAAGTTGTTGGATGGGGCTCTGCCAGTCACAGAACCATTTTGCTGGCTTGCTTTAAAGGATGCATAGTATTGTGTTGAAGGGAAGATCACTGGGGAGATGAGGGGTGGCCATGAGGTAGATGCAGCAGCTATACAGTGTGGGCCAGTATGGTGAGGGAAATGAGTGGTGACTGCGAGTGGAGATCATGAGGTGCAGCCATAAGGGGAGACCATTTTCCCCTTAGTGACATGGTTTAGTGGTGGGCTTGGTAGTTCTGGGGTGACGGTTGGACTTAATGATCTTAAAGGTCTTTTTCAACCTAGTTGATTCTGTGATTGTATAAAGTATAGCATGTATGGGGAAGTTTCTCTCAGGTGTGAATAAAACCAGTTCTTGAGGAGCTGTGGTTTTGCTGTTCATTGTATGTTTGTGGAATTGAGTGTTGTCCTTAAAAACAATAGGTTCGGCTGGTAGAGGCTGCACAGGTCTCTCAAGGGAGGCTGTGCCTCCTCTCTGCTCAAGACAGTGAAGGGGATGGGTGGATCCCATTTATTTCTGATGTAGTTTGGAATTCTGTCCTGCTGAGTCCATGATGTTTCTTTCTTAGAGCTGGACTGCATTTGATGAAATACAAGGCTATATTGATGTGAAAAGGAAGCACTTAACTAAAGTCATGCGTTAGGCATTCATGTTACAGCATGAATGTTCTGTCCTGCATCATGCAATGTTTTGTACTCTTATTTTTAGCCTGTAAGGAAAAACGCTGTAGAGATGACATAAAAAACTCAAATAAAAAGAAGAATAATCAGAGTGAGGCTGGATAAGACTAACTTTAAAACAGCCTTGTTTCTTTATGTGCCCTTGGCTTAAGGTAATTTGTCTTTAACTGATACACATTCTTCTCAACGTATAGCTTAGTGTTAAGGAGCTGACACTCAATGGCAAGCCACAGGAAGGCGGAAGCAGCACGGCTAGC